>VXCM01001559.1:163153-241991 GCA_014773175.1 Lucifuga dentata | reverse complement strand
GGGGGGGGGGGGGGGGGTGTTTATCTTCAAATGGAATGCAGCTGCAAGCACAGACCGTGCAGAAAACCTCTTCATTGGTGTCGTGTTTAAGGAAGTGTCAACATCTAAGATTTTGTAATGTGATGTGAATTTAATGTGTATTCAATGTGCATTTGGTGATTTTTCTGTTGCTGTTTCCTGAAATGCATAATAAACAGCGGAGTAAACAGTCCCTGCTTGCGACTTCATCGGTACCGAGTTTTTCTCGTGACTTTGTGAGTTGTTTTTTTTATAGAATACTGAAATGAATTTCTGCCACAAAGATATAAAATCAAGCCAAAAATAAAGAGTATGTTTTAAAAAGGATCAGCAGAATGTTATGAGTTCAAACATCCAAAACCAGCATCAGTCTGTCTTGTTATATAATTGTCAGTTGAATCAGTTACATCAAACTAAAGGCCAAAACTGAATATCACAAAAAAATTATACATATATCTTCATAATTATCACAGGAAAGTGAGAGGATCGTAACAATAAGCTGAGAGGTTTATACAGTGAAATAGTGAGTCACACATGCTGAGTAATTCACACTAGTCCTATTAAATTCATGCAAAATGCCACCTGAGTTGTTGTGCAGCAGCTCAGTATGCAGGGAGACAATAATCTAACACACACTGCATACATAATATCAGCATTGAGGGTTGGAATACCAACAATTTTTATACTGCATTCACATGCTGCACCGAGCAAAGACACACACACACACACACACACTCATCGTGAGACGGCTGACAGCTGTCTGTCAAACCATCAAACCGTAACAACCTGTTACCGATAAGACACGTCTGTCTCCTGACAGAGACACGGGATTGAAAAATCACAACAGAGAAAGTTTTCTTCTGCTCTAATTCAACTGTTCACTTGTCACTGAACAGAAAGCATCTGATTGTTTCCTCCTACCGTCCAGCTAACGATTCCGAAAGAGCTGAACTCATACCTGCAGGACCACCGGAATCTTTAAGGACCATGCAGGCGATTGTGCATGTTTGAGTCCAATGTATACACCCCACATACACGTTACATGACTGACAAACAATTTCTAAATCATAAAACTGTATTTTAATTTTCCTGTTGTTTTTTTTTTGTTTTTTGTTTTTTTAATAAATCCCCTCATCTTTCAAAATCAAATGTTCAGGTGATACACACCTTAAAATTCAGTGTTTCACCCTCTAAAACTTATGCAAGATTGTAGAAGGCACGGCCATTTTAATTTCTCAGTAAAAGCCTTCTTCTCCAGGGACTATATTCCTTGGCGGGGAAATCATCTTCAATGCAGCTCCATGTTGCATCGGTTAAATAAAGTTACTTTGGTAAAAAATCTAATAGACATCTTGTTTGCTCTGATGGATTACATATCTCAAGCATGTTTCAAGTCTCTACAAGCTGATTTTAATAGCATACTGGAATGAACTGAAATCAATGGTAGTCTGGAAGGTAGGAAAAACAATTCTAATATTTACTGCTAAAGTAGCATATTTTGGGAAACGGTTGTCAGTAACGTAACATGTATGCAGACTGTATATATTGTGCTCAAAATGCACAGTCGCCGGTTTGCTCCTTTAAATGAGAATAAATCGGTTCTAGTCTACAGGCTCATTTTTACACCTCACATTAAAAAGCGTTATTGTTATCTGGATTGTGCTGCATTGTGATTGGTTCTCATTAGGCGTGTTGTTAGGCAATTTGTGTTTCCTCGTCACTCAATGGGTGAGCTTCATCCATTTTTAAAGTAAATAATAACTTTTTCACATGGGGTGTCACTGTCCACGTTCCAGGCGCAGGTACACATTTACAACAAGTCACAACTCCTGATTCAAAATAACTTTATTAATGAGAGCAAGCGGGAACACAAAGTGGGGAAATGCTTTTAATATTTAATCTGACGAATATGAACCAGCTGTACAGATTGTGTTTACATGTGGATAGTAATGATACAGATCACAGCACAATGTGAGTCAGAACATGTCAGTTTGTTGTCTGGAGGTTTGATTGTGTTCCAATCACAATGTGTTCTGCATGCGTTTCATTTACCAAAATAACAGCAAAGCTAAAATACAGTTTTGTGTTTTGGAAAATGTTTGTCAGTAACGTAACATGTAGTATTTATTAGGCTTTTAAACGTGCAAAGTCGCTGGTGTGGTCTTTTAAAATGCAGTAGTTTTAAACCAGAAACTAAACAAATTCTGAACTGCAAAGTGAAGGAGGTACAAAAAAAAAAAAAANAAAAAAAAAAAAACACCTGCATACACACAGATTACCAGGAAAAAGGATAATATCGATCATGGAAACAGAAAAATATTCATATTCATACATGTCATATGGATATGGCATAAATGAATATGAATATATGTCATATGGTTATGATATGACATAAACATCCTGAATATGATCAAAACCAGAATAGGACTCATAACAGGAAGACTAACACACACAGAAATGTCTCCTTCAAAGCCTCATCAGAGTTTAGTCAGTATGAAATATCAGTAATAAAAAAGCTTATTAATTCCATTTCTTTAGAAAATGTGTGTATGTGTGTGTGTGTGTGTGTGTGTGTGTGTGTGCGAATTATAGCTGAATTCATCGACTCGGAGGCAATTGCAATGAAACAATCGCACCTCTCAGTCTTGCACATGGTTCTTTCAGCGTTTTAAACCGGATCAATGATTCAGCGAGACGGTCAAACTCTCCTCCTCCTCTCCGTCTCAGACGAGTCTGTGCGCTGTTCGCTGGCTTTGTGCTGCTTGTGTGTGTTTGAAAGGCTCGTGTTGACATCGTTTGTAATGATGAAGCTCACAGTCTGGTCTCCAGTCTGCAGAAAAAAAATGGAAAACCGCTGCTATCACCTCCTGCAGTTGTCCTCGTGCTTTCACAGCCCACACTCTCCCGTTTGGATTGTTTTTAAAATCAGAGCTGATGTGTAAAATCTCTTTCAATTCGCTTTCGTGTCTGATGGAGAAGAAAGTTGGAGAGGCAGTTTGTCTTTAGGCAGGTCTTGCTTATCAATGAATTGGCCTGAGGAGAGTAAAGTGTGCAATGTGACAGAGTCTTGAAGTTGTGTGTGTGTGTGTGTGTGTGTGTGTGTGTGTGTGATACTTGTAGATGATTGAGAATAGTGTGTTTGTGTGTGCATGTGAGAAATATGTGATGATGAGCAGACATGAGAAATGGTGGTGACAGTCTGGAAAAATGATAAAAAACTAAGGCTGTGGAAGTAGCACAAACTGGTTCTAACTTAAAGGACCATACCGGCGATTGTGCATGTTTGAGCCCAATATATACGTACAATCTACATACACATTACATTACTAACCCATTTCCCAAAATATACTACATTACTGGTAAATTTTAGATTTTTTTGTTCTACCTTCCAGACTAGTATTGTTTTCAGTTCATTCCAGCATGTTATTAAAATCACCCTGTGGAGTCTTGAAACACACTTAAGATATGTAATCCACCACAGCAAAAAAGCTGTCTATTAGGGTTTGTTAACAATGTGAGGCGGTTTGATTCCCCCTTATGTTACAATCAATTTCCAAAATATAAAACCCTTTTTTAGTTTTCCTGTTATTTTGCCAAATCTCCTAATCAAGTCCTCCCCTCACATACACACACACACACATACAAAATCACTCACACCTCCCCATCCACCCACCCTGTGAATATCATGATCAATATTACTATTTTTGTAATTTACTTTTATATGTAACATAACCTGAAAACAATGCCAACATGCTTATTTTGTTACAGAGCAGCATAAACGACATGTATGATCTGAATCAGTAGGTTGTTCTGTGCACAGCTTGCAGATACACCTTCTCAGGTGCTGGTGACAGCAGGCTCAAAAATATCAATTCAAAGGTTAATCACCACATACTTCCAGGCCTCATTTCTTTTTCATTCTTTATTTCGACAGTACGAACGTGCGAACATGTTTCACTTTAAGCTTCTTCAGGTTCGATTTACAATATTACATGAACGATAAACAGCTTTAGTTACAAAAAACACCCCACCCACTTCAATTAGTGTCAGGTGTGTTCAGTTTCATTTACATGTTTGCATGTTGATTAAACCAATTATAAATTTAAAACCACAGATATTCAGCCTAGTTTTTACGCCAATTATTATTCAATTATACGTCAATTATTATTGGTCAATTATTATTATGCTGAAAAGAAAACACCTAAAGTCTTTGTGCAGATGTGCTGTAGATCACTGTCATCAGCTGTGACAAACTGAATCTGAAGTCCCGTTTACACACACACACACACACACACACAGAGAGAGAGAGAGAGAGAGAGAGAGAGAGAGAGAGACGCATGCTGTCAAACTCATATCATCCATTTCATTTCAGCTCAGTTATTTCCTGATGCTTTAAAACATGTAGCGATGCTGGGCTGTTTGTTTGAAAAGCAGGCGGTTCTTCACCTGCAGCAAGTGTCTCACCTTTCCACTCAGGTGTTTCACATCTGTGAAATTTCACAACGAATTGAATTAATGTAATTACAGTCAAACCAGTGGAGAGGGGGGGGGGNGGGGGGGGGGGAAGAGAGAGAGAGCACGCTCTTATAATGTTATAACGAGATTCTAAATTATCCCGTCAAAACAAGACACATTTTGCATTAAAACATGATCATTTGGCTTGTAGAGGGAAAAAAAACATGGTTTAGGTGTTGTTGGTCCGCTATGGAGGAACCGGTACACCAGCATCACCATGATACCACCAAATAATACTTATCATGTTATAGCAAGAAATGTTTCTGTTTTAACAAGATCATCTTATATCTTTTATAAACCAAAACTCTGGTTTCGTTCAATAACGAAAAAAGTTTCTTATTAAAATGGACTTATTTGGTATGTAGTAATGAGAAAAATAAGTTATCACACAAAAGCATCTTGTTAAAACATGAAAAGGATTTCATTATAATGAGAAATTGGGCATGTTTTTTGTTTTTTTGTCATGGTGGCAGCCATACATTGCCATAGATGTTCTGTAACTCTCGCCTTGCTTTTAGTGTTACTATTCAGCCCTGTCTCTTTTTTTTTTTTTTTTTTNTTTTTTTTTTTTTTTTTTTCTTTTTTTTTGGTGAACAGTCAGTTAAATTGTTCTTGTTCTGGCTTGCTACCTGCCATTCACCAGCATACAGTCAGTGAGTGTGCCTGCTAAAGCTGTGTTTTGTGAATGTTTTGTGAATGGCAGGACACCAACTGTAAGAATGTTTGGAATGAGTTCAGGGCCTGGTCTCTAATGTTCAGTCTGGCTGGACAGAAAGCATTATGTGCTCTGCTTTGGTTTGTGTGCCTCCAAATTGGCCTGCCAGAGAACTGAGAGCTTTAAAAATAACCAACAGCTTTTTATTAAAAGAAAGCTTCCTCTTTCATGGTTAGATGCTTTTTACGATGGCGTATTAGGGCCATATAAGAAGAAAAAAAAATGAGCAGGGCATTATTTTGAGTTTTTAAACTCACAGATTTGCGAGGTTTGAAAGTCCATATGTTTATGACAATCTGATGATTTTGTGCTAAAAGCACAAGTATTTCTTTATGCTAAATCCTATGGAAAAGTATAATTTAATAAAGTCATGTATTGCAGGCATAGTCACAACGTGAGGCAGTTTGCTTCCCCCTTATTATTTATCTGAATTTAAAAACTCACAATTTGCCAGTTTAAAAACACAGAAAAATAATAAGGGGGAATCAAACTGCCTCACGTTGTGACTGTGCCTGCAGTACATGACCTTATTATATATACTTTTCCATCGAATTTAGCAATAAATACTTGTGCTTTTAGCGCAAAATCCTCAAATTATCATACGCATACAGACTTTTAAAACTCACAAATATTTGAAAGCTGGCAAATTTACGAGTTTGAAAACTCAAAATAATGCCCCCCTCGGTTTTTTTTTTTTTTCCCCATCTTATATGGCCCTAGCATGCCATCGTAGCTTTTTCACACCTCTGCTGCTTTTTTCAGTTATTTCCAATGGTTTATCCCAGAGCTACTCATCTCCATCAAACTGAACCCCTTGTATTTTGAATGCAGTAAGTTTGTGGGCTTTCCAAGCTGATCATGTGTTCATTTTTTTTTTTTTTTTATNATTTTTTTTTTTTTTTTAATTTTTGCAGGGACCATAAACATTAATCAACACCATGCATAACCATGGTGTAAATGTATTGGATTTAGCCAAGAAGGCTAATTTTCATCTGTAGTTCCTGGGCAGGTGGATGTTAGAAATTAGCATTCATAAAAACAAACATCGTGATGTAAAATACAAAGCAAATATAACAGGTACATCATGTTAAAAAGACAATATAACTGGAGCCATTCAGTGTTATACTGTCTCATGTTTGCATTCCTGACTGTCCAACAGAAAGGATTTTACACCATTCTTAAAAGAGACAAGACTTGCTATGTTTCTCAGGTCCAAATATGAGATGTTCGATTGAAAATGCTGATTGTCCAGAAGAGCTTCTCCTTTGTGGTATTGAACAATTTCCTCTTGCGACAGACCGTGTAAGTCTATTTGTGGATTTACTTACAAATTCATTAAGCACCGGTTGGAGCAATTCCATTTTGAATTTTAAAAAACATCATGCTCATCATGCTCATCATTTACAAAACATCATGCTCTCCCAGTTTAAAAAATTATAAAGATATCACGACGATATCAATTTAGTTTTTTGTCACAGATCTTCAAAGTTTGTTTATAAGCTATTTCAATGAGTTTAAGAGCTGTAATGCCTGCTTGTGTGTAGCTGGCTATACAATAGGTAATATGAGGAAGAATTGTAGAATTCATAATCAATTTGGCCACTTCTTTGGGGAGGTTATTTCTAATGTATCTAAAATTTGCCAGGTTAAATTTCACAGTGTTTACAGTCTTCTTAATATGTTTTTATATTTTGTAGGCATTAGTTGGACGTCATGGCTCCATTTACACCTCGCATTAGAATGCAATCTGTATCCAGACACATTATTCAGGAAAAGAAGACAAAGAAAAACTTGTTATAGCCTGGCTCACACTGTGATCAGATCTCAGTCACAGCTGTCAAAACACATTCGTGAGATAAAATCCACCAACAAGTTGAAAATGTCAGCCTGTCTCATTTTCCTGCTCACTCTCATTAATAAAGTTGTTTCAAAGCAGGAGCTGTAACTTGGATAGAGAGAGAGAGAGANGAGAGAGAGAGAGAGAGAGAGAGAGAGAGACAGAGAGCGAGAGACAGAGAGAGGAGGGAAGTAGGTAGGTAGGTAGGAAGGTAGGTAGGTAGGTAGGGGAAATTGCTTTGTAACAGCAACCATGTCACAGCAACATACACAAGTCAAATAAGAACAATCTATGAATAAAAAATGAATCACAATAACTATAAATATAAGATATAAAAATTGGCCAGATGCCACTAAAAGTAAGAATACGATTAACTAAGCTAATCTATATCCATCCATTTTCTTCTGCTTGTCTGGAACCAGGTCACAGTGGAAGCAGGCCAAGCAAGGTCGCTAAGATATCCCTCTCCCCAACCACATTCTGCAGCTCCTCCTGGGAGATTCCCAGACGTTTCCCAGGTCAGATGGGATATATAATCCCTCCAGTATATTCTTGGGTCTCCTCCCAGTTAGACGTGCCTGGAAAACCTCCAAAGGGAGGCATCCTAATCAGATGCCTGAAACACCTCAACTGGCTCCTTTAACGGTTCTACTTTGAGCCTCTCCCAGATGTCTGTCCTCCTTCCTAAAGGCGAGACCAACCCTTCGGAGAAAACTCATTTCTGCCGCTTGCATTTGTGATCTTATTCTTTCTGTCACTAGCCAAAGCTTAAGACCATAGGTGAGGACTGGAATGTAGATCGATGGTACATTGAGAGCTTTGCCTTCAGACGCAGCTCTTTCTTCACCACGATAGCTCGATGTAATGCCACATCACTTTAGTCACCCCTCCGATCCGCCTGTCAATCTCTCCGTCTACTTTGCCCTCACTCGTCAACAAGACTCCAAGATACTTAAACTCCTTCACTTGGGGCAGCAACCTGCTTACAAACCAGAGGGAGCAATCCATCATTTTCCAGCAGTCACAGCCTCAGGTTTGGAAGTGCTGATTCTCATCTCGACTGCTTTACACTCTACAGCAAAATGTCTCTGTGCAACCCAGAGGTCACGCTCTGAAGGGCCCAGAAGAACCACATCATCCGCAAAAAAAGCAAAGATGTAATCCTGAGATTTTCATCTATGTACAAAACCTATCTCTACTGTACTTTAGAGGTAATGTTCTGTATACAGTGTAAGTCATGCAAATATACTCCAGTAGTTATGGAACTTATTGTACCTACCAGAAGATTTACAGATAGTATAATCAATGGTTATATTAGTCATGTTGCTTAATAGGATTAACAGTAATATTGTATGATAATTTATAAATATACCATAGGGTACATATGGGAAACCAGATTATCAGGGTGTGATTCTCCCATCCCGTCACAGATCTGTGAAGATGTATTGCTGGTAAGAAAGTTATTTTGAATCAGGAGTTGTGACTTGCTGTAAATGGATATGTGCGCTTGGAGCATGGACTGGCCCAGCCCAGGCAAAAAAGTTATTACAGTAGTTTATTTATCTTTTTTAAAGATTAAACTTGTCCAATGAGCAAACACCTAACGGCCCATCTACTGCAATTCAATCAAAATGCAGGCAGAATCCAGATAAGGAGCTTGTTAATGAAAGGTGGAAATAGGGTTTGTGACACAACTATGGCTGGAAGCAATTATTCATATATTGCTACACTGATAATTAAAATAGTTAACAGATTATTATTTTGGGCACATGAAACAAAAACACTGCTCTGACACTGTAAATGAAAACAAAAAGTCAAAATCACAAGTGAACCTTAAAATGTAGCTAAAGTTAAGTAAAGCTGAGGAAAGGCTGCTTAAATTACACTAAATTACATTATGCTTAAATTACACTATAAGGAAAATATGAAATATTTTTATTATGGTGTAATCTAAGAGATGTGTGTTCTCAGATGATGTAGTTCATGTTAATGTTGCACAACTTTCTAGTTGTCAAAGTTCATGTTGCATAGCAACCAGATGATGTAATAGCACTCATGGACTTGGACCTGTCGCCACCAACACTCACCGCTGCTTTGTGTTGGAGAAAATATCACGCCCGATAATGGACTTCTTCTATTTCTAAACACGTACTAAATGCAGCAATTATCACTTTCCTCACACAAGATATTACACAATATACAGGAACTGATTTATTAGAATGAAAAATGGTTTGTACTTCTGTTGGAGGTTTTCAGGTCCCAGTGCGTTTCAACAAAAGAAACAAGAACGGGCCAGTGAACGCATCTTTTTATACCGCTCCATGCTAGCAGAGGTGGAGGTGGCGATCCGCAGAGAGAGGATTTAGCAGCAGTTATAGCTTATTTATTGATAAAAGGAAGGCAAAGAAGGTGAAAAAGGAGACAATACATTCAATCCTGAAATCCGAACAGAAGTGAAGCAGGAGAATTTTCTGTTTATTCAACAAATGTTGAGTTTTTATGTGTTGCTCAGGAACAGAAATAAAAGTGCTCATTGGCCAATTACCAGTTACACAACCACGTGGTATTTGGACTAATCACAGCCAGGGGAAGGTGCTCGTATAAAATCTTATCAACCTTTAAAGGACAATACCAGTGATTTTGCATGTTTGAGCTATACATACACACCCCACATACATGTTACATTAGTGACAGCCATTTCTCAAAATATACGACTTGAACTGTAAATTTTAGAATTGTTTTTCCTACCTTCCAGAACGCCATTGGTTTCAGTTCATTCAAGTACACTATAAAAATCAACCTGTAGAGACTTGAAACGTGTTTGAGATAAGTAATCCATCACAGCGAACATGATGCCTATTAAGTTTTTTTGTTGAAGTAACTTTAGTTAACATCCAACATGGAGCTGCACTGAAGACAATGTATGTCTCTGCCAGGGAATATAGTCCCAGGAGAAGACGGCTTTTGCAGAGAAATTAAAATGACATCCCTTCTACATTTGGACATACGTGTTAGCTAGGGAAACATTGGATTTTACAGTAAGGTGGGTGTGTCACCTGAACATTTGATTTTGAAAGATTAAGAGATTCAGCAAAATAACAGGAAACCTAAAATACGGTTTTATGTTTTGGAAATTGGTTGTCAGTAACATGATGTGTATGCATGTTGGGCTTAAACATGTAAAAATCGCCGGTATAGTGGGGTTTTTTTAAATTGAGGAGAAACCCTCATATACAATGGTGTTACACAGAAAAACAGAAAACAGAATACCCAATAATAATAATAGTCTCATGTCAGCTGGATGGCAGCCTCCCAAAAAACAAAAGACAAAAGTTTGTCTTGGGGCTCCTGCACAAAGAATACAAAGAGCCTGAATTAGGATCTCTTCTTGAGCCTTGTAAGGTGTCATTTTCTTCTGAAAGTTCTACTTTGTATGATGTATATTGGAGTCTGAACCTGCTCAGGCTGTGACACCAGAGCCTGTCTGCTTTGATTGCTTTTTTGATTGAGCTTTGGAGTCCTGCAGGCCACAGCGGTTCACCACTTATTTCACCCTGAGCTTCAGGGGTTAATTATCTATCTTTGTATTGGCTCAACCTTGATTACATTTGTTCAGAGGAATGGGAGTTGTAATTGTCTCTCTTTCTTTTCTTTCTGTTTACAGCAGCTCAGCCTATCTGCTCGCTGCACGTTTTTTTTTTTTTTTTTTTTTTTTTTTTTTTTAGTGTCTTGGCTGTGAACTTTCAACAGAACATGTGTAAAAAGCTGTTAACTTTCATTCTGTGACAGGTGGGGTTTGGACCCAAATGCAGCACACAGTACACTTTGACAAGTTAAGTTCTTTAATAGAGTTCTCAGTCCAACACAGAAGCAGGCAGAACAACAGGCAGGACAAAGCGCCAACACAGAGACTGACAGACGGGGAACCCAGTCGCAGGGACCAGAATCGGAGTCGGGGACAGAAGGCAGAAGTGATAACCAGGGGGGCGACGAGCAGAATAGTCCAAGACAGGCTGAGTCGGTAACAGAATGTCAGTCCACAAATAAACACTGGAGAGTCTTGCATCGAGGATGGCAAAGAACAATCTGGCAAAGGGTGAGTGTGAGACTGGGGTTTAAATCCATGCTTAATTGGTAACAATTGGCGACAGCGTCCGAACCTGAAATGAATCAGGCTGATGAATGGAGGTGAGGAACAGAAGACCAGGCATGCAGAAATGGCAGGTGAGTGGCTGACCAGACATGCAGAAATGGCAGGTGAGTGGCTGACCAGACATGCAGAACTGTGACACATTCGGCTCTTTTTTTTTGTCTCATGTCTGTTTTTATGAGTTTAAAAAGGTTGGACGATGGTTTTGTTTAATTACTCAAAGGCACAGAAATCCAATTAGCGACCTCTATCTGTTTTCAGATTGCAGTCAGCTTTCCTCAGCTTTCTCCAAAATTAAAAAAAAAAAGAAAAGAAAGAAATCCTACATCAAAAAAAACATTCATCCTCATTTTGAGTCCTAAATGTAGTCTCACACCTCCATGATTTGGTCCTGTTCAGTATGAATGACTTGGTAATGAGCAGGTCTGAGCACAGCAATCACACTCAGGCGCAACCAAAACAACAAGACACTTTTGAGGGAATGGTCTTGGCCCAGTTCCAATAGAACCCTGGAGAGGTTCATTTGTGGTGTCAATAATGATCACACTAATCGTAATGGAATCTATTGATCTATTGATTGATAGAGAACCAGAGAGAGCTCCATGTGGTTAACGCTTAACTACAGTTGTAGAAAAATTTGTTTTACGCTATAGGCAGAAGTGGGTAGTAATGCGTTCCATTTACTCCGTTATGTTTATGTGACTTTTTTCACAAAATTGTACTTTCCTGAGTAGTTTTATTGCAGGATACTTTTTACTCATACTTGAGTATATTTATGAAGAAAAAATATGCTTTTACTCTGTTACATTTGGTCGCATTCTTGAGTTACTTTTGATTTCACCCATTTGAATTTCGGTGCATGTTCAGTTTTTCTCTCATTGTCAGACACTACACTGTCTGCTTCAGCTCTGAAGTAGCCACACCCCCACCCTCTGTTTCCATGGTTTCACCCAGAGCAGAACAGTCATGATGGAATCAAAGCAAGAGGCTTAGAAGAGGCACATCCCTAGCTACACATTCAAATGCTGTTTCCTTTTCAGTCTACCAAAAACCAACAGCTACACAATCTGTTGCCATCTTTGTCTAACTAAAAATGTGACATTTCAGCTTCTAAGAATCAACATGGAACTTGAGAAAACATGTGGCGGAAAGCTGCAATGTTAGCTATTAACTAGCTGCTGCTGCTAATGCTAACTCAAGTTTTCCTGTTCTGAGTAAATTCATGAAGCTAACCTAGCTAACTGTCTTGGGGCCAGGCCAGAATTGTCATGATTTGTTATGTGGTAAATATTGATTTATTACTATCTACTGTTTCTTTATATATGATTTGGATTGTATTAGAAGCTACATATGGCTACTTTGGATATTTTTCCTCAGACAAACACTTTATAGCTTGTTGACTATTTGAAAGAATAAGCATGATCAAAGTTACTCACTACTCAAGTAATCTTTTTAATATATACTTTCTTACTCTCACACATTATTTTGGTGACTATTCTTACTTATACTTGAGTCACTATTATCATCAAGTAACAATACTTTTACTTGAGTACAGTTTCTGGCTACTCTACCCACCTCTGGCTATAGTCACTCGTCAGACCATTAATGTGTATATGTACATGTATAAAACAAATTTTACCTCAGTTAAACTACACTTTTGATTAGTCATAGACAATGAAAAAGTGGTGGTCAGTGGTTGGTGATTACTGCTTTAGGGGCTCTGTAGGAAACTGGTTACAGTAATCTCACAGATTTTTTTTTTTTTTTTTTTTCAATTTCCTTTAATAAAACAGCACTTTTAGGACTCAGTAACAGACAAAATGATTTGCTATGGTGAATAATTTTGTAGGGTATGATTCAACTTTCCACTGATTTAAGCTTTTCATTTGGCGCTTCCCTGCTGCAGAGCGCTGACATCTCACACGGCTCGGTGCCCCAAGGCTTTTTTCCTCTCGCCTAATTAACATTCATTTTCACAAAAAAAACCTATATTGTAAGAATGAAATGTCACTGCAAGAAAACAGGGTTTGAAACCACCAACAATAATGTGTCTTCATCACTGTATTAGCCTTTTTACATTAAAATATTAATAAATGAGTTGTTTAATAAATCAACACACAGACTGTATGTAAAGCCCTTTATTGTCAGTTTGACAGCACAGTGGAAAGCAGGATTAAAACTGAACACGTTTGTTGAACTGTGAGACTGCATGAGTGTGCGTGTGTGCATGTGTGTATTTAAATGGAATGCACACACACACACACACAGACTAAGCTTATGTTTGTTTGTGAGACTGGAATAGAATCTTCTTGAAGGCTCTCCTGAAGTCTCTGTTAAAAATGGTGTATATGATGGGATTCAGGCAGCTGTTGCAGTATCCGATCCAGAAAAACAGGTTGAAGAGTGTGTCCGGGATGCTGCAGTTCTCTCTGCAAACAGCTTGGAGGCTGTAGGTGAAGAAAAACGGGAACCAGCAGAGGACGAAAACACCCATTACCACTGCGAGGACAAACGTGAAGCGTTTCTCCCTCATTTGTGCCACTTTATTTTTGGACAGAGACATCTGCCTGCTTCTGAGAGGCACAGGAGAGGGGAGGAGGAAATGGTGGGAGCAGTGGTCGGACGATGCCCAGGATATGGAGGCACAGGAAGGGGGGGGAGGAGGAAGAGGAGGAGGAGGCTTTAGCCTGGTTGTCGTCCCCTCTGCGTCCTTTTCCTCCTCCATTTTCACCCTCACCACAGCCTTCCTGGGGAAATGGAGAGAAGAAGAAAAGGAGGACGTTTTTACAGTAGGTTCACAACTCCTCTCCTCCAAGTCAATATCATCCAGCTCTCCTCGTTTGTTGCCGTCAACCTCGCTGCAACCGTGTCGGCAAGCGTGCCGAGGCTTTTTCAGCTGATACCGGGATTCATCGCAGCCCTTTCCCGTTCTTTGGCAAGTCCGCGAGGTGCCCGCAAAGCACGTCTCGGACTGCGACGGCTGCCGCTCCATCACATTCTTCGCCACGAACACAGTGGAGGCTCTCTGCTTGGCAACGCGGTAGATCTTACAGTAAACAAGTATCATGATGATTCCTGGTACAAAGAAGGACACCAGGCAGGAGGAGAGGATGTACCACGTCTGGTTGTTGAGAAGACACTCCTGCCTCTGAACGTGCTCGTCCTCCCGCTGCTGCTGCCTCGTCTCCAGCTCCTCTTTCTGTGTCATGAGGAGGGGCGGGGACGATATAATAATAGATATCAGCCACACAATGCTGATCATGGCTTTAATTCGTTTCGGTGTCCGTTTGCGGTTGTAGCTGACGGCTTTCGTGACAGACCAGTAGCGGTCCAGGCTGATGGCACAGAGGTGGACAATGGATGAAGTGCAAAAGAGGACATCCAGAGCCAGGTAGAAGGAGCACCAGGTGGAACCAAAGTACCAGTAGCCCATCACCTGGAGAGAAGAGAAACCATGTTATCGTTACCGATGATCCCCTTCCAGAAAACAGCAAACCATTCTGTAATCTAGTGAGATTTTCTAGTTGCCCTGGTGTTAGCAAAAATTAGCATCAAGGGATTTCCTAAACCTGCATAAAAAGACAAAAAAACTAACTGTCCTTAAAACTAGTCGTAAAGTAGTAACCAACAAACAATAAGCAAGTTTGAAGGCTCATATAAGTCAAGTAGAAGAATTTTCGAGAATCGTGTCATTTCGTTGATTCTAGCGCATCGATCTGCTTTATTCTGTCTCCCTTCAGGATCCTAACACTCATTCCTAGAATATACCTCAAACCAAGTTGATTTGTATGAGAAACTTGTAGAAATAACTCACTGGATTGGCAGATTTTTTTTCACTTGTTTTAAGAAAATAAGACTTTTAAGACTAAATAATGACAAAATGATTAGAAAATTGTCTAATTGGATTTTTGAAATAAAACCTAATTTTGTTGTCAAAGATATCTGGGATATTAATGTGTTAACAATCAAATCCACTTTTCAGACTGTGAAAAGTGTCAAATAATCTAGTGTTTATTGAAAGATAAGATTACTTTCTTCATAAAGGTTAACACATGTTAAAAGAAGCTAAGATAATAAGACTTTCTTGAACCCCAGTAACATAATCCCTAGTTGAAGCAAAAACTAAGCATTTAGTGTTTTCCTCTCAGCTCACGTTCGGTCGCTCAGAGAGCCTTGAAACGCAGCACCAACAGGATTAATTCATCTCAAAATGAAAATTCTGTCAATATCTTCGTCCTTGTCACTATAACTGCACTGAGTTTGTGGGAAGAGCAAACACCATGAGTTTGCCCTTGTGGTTCAATCTCAGCTCTCTCAAACCATTAAAGCTGACAGAGCTTTTTACTGCTCCGCTGAAGAGTCAAATATCTATCACATTCCTTCACAGCTTTCACTGAACACACAAAGTGTTTTGCAGTGAGGTAAATGCAGTGTGGCTTGAAAAAAAAAAAAAAAAAANAAAAAAAAAAAAAAAAAAATCAAGATTTTCTTCTTTATCTCCTGCATTTTTTTACTCGCTGACAGGAGTTAAAGGAGGAAATGTTGAGCTTTTTGTGAGCTGCAAGTCCCTGGATTATGCTGCATTAGGTGTTCTGAAGAACTTAATGTGAATTTTTGGCTTTGGAGCTGCAGAGGGACAGAAAACATGCGGTAGCTCCGTTTAGTCATCTTGTGAACATCAAAGAGGATTTGACTGACATGAGGATGAGCAGATATTGACTGAATTTGTATTATGTATTCATTTAACCCCCTACTGCTCCAGATGAAGTGCTGAGGACAGGAGAATAATGTTATGTGGGGGTTGGAAGGTAAATGTGTAGGTACAGGTGTGTTCTGTGTGCTTCCTTAAACTCTGCATGAGGTGTTACAAACACGATAAACGCTTACATGGTTGATTTTTTCCACATGCTGCAAGGCTGCTTTGTTTCAGCCATGTTTTGGTGCTGTAACATCACTCACGTTAGCTATAGAAAAATACCCAGTATAGTTAACCTTTGTTGAGTGGCAAATAATGATTCAGTTCGAATTAGTCGTAAAGCTCTGTTATTAGTTTGTGAATGACTTGTTTGAAAATGACTGTGTTGTAAAAGGGTTGCTAGTAGTGCAGAGCCCACTGAGAATCAACACCAAACTATGCAGATGCATACAGCTTTTAGCTACATTTGGCGTCTTGCTTTGGTTCTGAGAACACATAGATGGTACCAAACCCCCCATGACAAATGACAGAGTAAAATTAAAACCCTGATATTTTCCTTTGGAAATGTTGACCAAACCAGGGCTAAAATTAAAAAGAAACATAAGAGTGATATTTTTGGGTTGACTGCAGTATGACTACAATGTGATGCTCATGTTGTTCTGTGTCTGCTGGATGTAGGTAATTAGCCAAAACAGTTTGAGCTTATATGATACTGTATGACAGAGTTATGCTTCTACGAGTTTGTTTGGAGCCTTAAGCTATACCTAATGCAGCTTTAATGAGCTCTGAGCCTCTTAAAAGCCATTTTAGGACTGAGAAAGAAAGGCCTAGTCCACTTTGCTCAGCATACAAGCACGGCTTAGCTTTGGATTTAACTAACCTCACATTTCAAAGGAACACAGACTGTAAGCCAGTTTACAAACCTGGTAGCCTTGTTTGACTGCTCACATTTTGGCCCAGATCATAATCCTGATTTAAAATTTTGCTGAAATTGCTCTGCAGTGATGTCATACGGCTGATCTCTTATTGGTCGTGCGTATGAAAGGTCATCTGCAGATGGGTCAAAGTTGAATTTGATTGAACTTTGAGGCAGGTGAGCAAAGTGGAGAATCTTAATGATGGCTCAAATCCATAGGAAAAAAAAACAAAACAGGCTGGCCACCATAGTGCAATTCTACCACTGATCATGTATGAGCATTTTTAAAGTCATTATGTGCTTCCATGTGGGGGCGCTAAAGTGCAACGCTCGTTAACATAGCTTTAAATTAGGCAAACAGTTAAACAGCAACAACATCAGAAGCCCATAGACTGTATGTAAGCATGAAAAATATCTTCCTCACCTCATTAGCCAAAGAGAAGGGGATAACCAGTGTAGCCACCAATATGTCAGCTGATGCCAGGGATACCAGAAAAAGATTTTGTGGCGCCCGCAGTGCACGGCTGGTGAAAACGGCCACCACAACCAACACGTTCCCTACCACAGTCCCCAGGATAATAACCGTGACCACGAGCACGATGCAAACCGATGCCACCTGTGAATGAGGAGGTAGAGGAGGAGATCTCGAGGAGGCAGAGGATGCCTGGCTGATGTTCTCCAAAGAAGAGTTGGGCAGTAAAGTGGCCGGCATCGTGGCCATTCCAGGTGTTAATAGCTCCATCCTGGTTTAAATGACAAATGCTACGATGCTCATTTTCCGCCTCATGTGCATTCAATGCAGAGAGCCTTTTTTTTGTGTCGACTAGTGAGGTAATGACGGAAAAATATCAAAACCAACACATA
Organism: Lucifuga dentata; assembly: GCA_014773175.1. NCBI lineage: Eukaryota > Metazoa > Chordata > Actinopteri > Ophidiiformes > Bythitidae > Lucifuga > Lucifuga dentata. Next base: position 224,280 of record VXCM01001559.1, on the reverse strand, counting down.
AAAAGCACAGAATGAGCTGCAAAACTGCAAAATAAATAAAAGAACTGGCAGAGTGAAAGAATTTGCACAAAAAAAAAAAAAAAAANAAAAAAAAAAAAAAAAAATCAAAAGGTGCTTTTTTGTAAGAAAACCACTAATTATTTCCCTTGCAATTGAAAAATATCAAGATTTCCTCATAAGAAATTAAAACATTCTAATAGACAAACTATAAAACACACACACACTAAATCAAATCTCGGAAGAAAGTTAACACATTGGCTGCGCACATCCTAAATACTCAAAAAAATTAAAATAAAATAAAATAAAAAAACATGCTCAACGTGCTTCATCTCAGCCTGCATATTAGAACATATTCTGTATTTGAAAGAATTAATTTCTTAATTTATGCTGGAATTAAAGTACCCATTACCTTTTTACATATCCACTCATATGCACATCTGAATCCATATTAAAGCTCATAAATAGAGCTAAATAAAAAGGAAAAAAGGAAAGAAAAAAGGAAAGCAGAAGGCTACACACTCTGATTAGAGCAAGGAAAGAAAATCTATTTGGAATGTGTTGTATCCTCATACTGCTCTGCTCTGAAAAAGATCAAATGTAGCAGGAAAACAAGGAATGGAAATGGAGAAAAATGGAGAAGAAATGAAAAGAACTGAAGATGACAATTGGACAAAGGAAGAGTGGCACAAAGAGGAGGATGAGATGAAAGGACGAGGAAAGGGGTGAAAATGAAACAGTACAAGAGAAGAAGAAGAAAAGAAGAGAATCAAAATTTTAAAAAAAAAGAGCTCCTCCTCACTTTCATGCAAGTCGCTCCCGAGGATGAGGGACAAAATGCTGCTGCTGCTGCTGTTCAGTGTTGCTCTACTGCTGGTGGAGAGAGAGAGAGAGAGAGAGAGAGAGAGAGAGAGAGAGGAGGGGTGAAGAGCAAAGGGAGCAATGAAGAGTTGCTATAAGTGGGATCTGAGAGGGCAGGAAATGAGTGAGGGGAGAGAGAAGAAGAGGGGAATATAATGAGAGATGAGAGGAAGGTATCAGACGGGGAGGACGGCATCATATGAACTGAGCGGGAGAAAAGGAAAGAAAAAGAGATGCGGGAGAGGAGAGAGAATGCACAGAGCTCTAAATACGCGTCAGCTTTCGAGTGGTCATCAATCAGTTTCCATTTATTCTGAGTGGAATGAGTGAAAAAGGCTTATTTAATCGCTCACTGATGCTCTTCATTTAGCTGCCTGGAACTGAATAATGACTTGTAGGCAGATCAGCACCAACCAGTCTGACCAAATTTGCCTGCAGTCACATCAACATTTGTCTAATTCTGAAAGCAGCGCACAAGCTGAGACGCTCACATGCCTGTAAAACAGATTTTATTCCAGCTTTTAGAGGTTGCCAGCCATTAAAGCCAGACATCACCAATACCCCCCACCCACCCAGATGAATCAGGCGGGAAGGTAATCACGTGATGCCAAAGCCCACAGGCGNACCCCCCACCCACCCAGATGAATCAGGCGGGAAGGTAATCACGTGATGCCAAAGCCCACAGGCGTGCCGAACAGATCAGACAGTGGATTACAGCACATCTTCCCACTAGGGATATTAGCTACTTCTGCCATGTGGGATAAACATAAAGCTCCCTCAGGGCGCATTCACAGCAGGCACGTTTAGAGCAGTCAAGTCAAATTCTGGAGCAAACTTAAAGGACCGTACCGGCGATCGCACATGTTTGAGCCCAATATATACAACCTGCGTACATAACCAATTTCCAAAACATAAAACAGTATTTTTTGTTTTCCTGTTATTTTGCTAAATCCCCTAATCTTTCAAAATCAAATGATCAGGTGATACACACACCTTTAAATTCAATGTTTTGCCTGCTAACACTTATGCACGATTATAGAAGGCACGGTCATTTTAACTTCTCAGTAAAAGTCGTCTTCTCCTGGGACTATATTTTTTGGCAGAGAAATACATCGTCTTCTGTGCTGCCCCGTGTTTGAGAGATTAAATAAAGTTATTTTGGCAAAAAAAAAAAAAAAAAAAACCTAATAGACATCTTGTTTGCTGTGATGATTACATATCTGAAGCGTGTTTCAAATCTCTACACCTTGATTTTTTACAGCATACTGGAATGAACTGAAACCAATGGCAGTCCACTAATGCCAACTTAATTATGTTTTGGAAATTGTGATTTACATACAGATAGTATTTATTGAGCTTAAACCTGCAAAATCACCAGCATGGTCCTTTAAACACACAAAATCAGCAGTGTGGCCCTTTAAGGTGTTGTTTCGATTAACAGAGAACAAATTGCTGTTAGCTTTCAGGAAGCAACAGCCAATGGCATTAGCAGGTGAAACATTGAATTTAAAGATGGATGTATCACCTGAACATTTCATTTTAAAAGATTAGGGAATTTGGTAAAATAACAGGAAAACTTGGAAAAAAAATTATTTTATGTTTTGGAAATTGTCAGTTACATAGCGTGCATGTGGATAGGATTTGTCAGGCTTAGTCCCACAAAATCACCAGCATGGTTCTTTAAACATGCAAAATCACCAGTATGGTCCTTGAAGGTTGTTTTTTTTTTTTTTTTTTTTTTGATTAACAAAGAGCAAATCACTATTAGCTTCTAGGAAACATGCCTTGTCTGAAGGCCATTTAGCCAGGAGACCTGCTTTGGCGAACGTTAGCTGGCGTGGGCGTGATAAAGGCTCTCAGGTTGCATGGCACTATTGTGCTGTACCTGCGTTGGTGTGCATTTAGCAGCTACTACAAGGGAAATTAACTCAAACCCGACCACTTTAGCCAGCAGGTATACAAGAGGTAAAATGAAGATCTAGTACGACCCTGCAGGGTTTGATGATATCCACACAACCTGTGGAGGAGTTGGAGTGACGCGGGGAATCATTTTTCTTAACTTCATGCGTTGGGCTATCAGGGATAAAAGTAGTCGCTTTTCATTTTAATCAATGGCGTTTTTCTGACACGACAGCTGCTGAAAGTGCAGATTGTTTAAATGTTTAATCAAAGCCACAATGAAGTCTGCAGACAGAAGGGGGAAAAAAAAATCTCTGGAGAATTTTTTACTTCTTTTAAAACATTCTCTGTGAAAATCGTATGTGACATAAAGATAAAATAACCTTTCGCAGACGTTGCTGCAGTTTGTAAATCGCATTTTTGACATATATAGAAATAGAAAAGGATGAACGTGTGGACGGACACCAAACTTTTAGAACATTATGCAGAAAAGTCTGTCAACCAATCAGTTGTAGCTGGGCACCGTGGGCAGAGGAAAATGATGAGCTGCACGGCTGTAGAGGAGGGNAGGGGGGAGAGAGAGAGAGGGATCCTGCCAACTGTACTGTATGTTTCTGTCTCCATCTCTGTTGTGTTTAATTTGATTTACATTTAATAGTGCATTAAAAGTCACAACTGGTAATAGTTTTGTTGTTTTTTTTCAAATGAGCTGACAAAAATAAAAAGTCATAAAAAACCATATAATTTGAATTATCAGTTCAGTCTCAGGCAGAAAAACTTTCATTTAATTGTTTTAAGCTGCCTTTGTCTGTGTGTATGTGCAAAGGAACAAAAATACAAAAATAAGTGTTCCACACTGCCCACAGCTTAAATAGGAAATTTTCACCTCTGTTATGTCAAGTCTGAAGATCAAAGCGATGGTCTGTTCCTGGGTGGAAAATTAGACCCTCTGGGTTCAGCCAGAGTTTGTTCAAATTCAGTTATGTACCTTGAAGTTTGCAAATATGACAGATTGGAGACAGATGGTCAGAAATGACATGATCTTTCATCAAGAGAACTCTGCAGTGAATCTGTCTGGTCACAAAAAAATCCATCTGGGACGATGTGGAAAATCATGGCTTAAAACGAACAAACTGAAGAAGGTACGAAATTAAATCAACAGTAAAGTCATTGCTGTGTGTTTTTCTGTCTGACAGAGCCCAAGTGTATACAATAAGAGTTTTTGCTACAAGAAAATATGAACCACAAAATTTCCGTTTTTTTGTTTTTCAGTTTTTACTTGCAGCCTCTTGACATTTGTCCATAAATAGTTTATTTCGGATTATTTTCCATTCCAAAGGGGTTTTATTTATTTTTTATTAAGGTCTCTGCTGGGGGACATGCAGACTGAGGGAAGCGTGTCAAGTGTCTTCAAAGAGATGCAAGTTGCAGAGGATGAATAACAGTTTCACATAAAATATTCAAGAGTGAAAACTTTTTGTATTCCATGAGAAAATGGGAATATGCATTTAACATTTTTGCTAAAATTCCCCCACACCTGCTTCATGTGTCACGGTGATTTTTCGTGATATTTCTTTTTTCTCTACACTCAGTCATAAATATCTGTCATGGCTTCCAATAACATACAGTATTTGTCATTTCATAGTCTGTCTTTCCACATCAGTCCACCAGCTGTCACCATCGAGCTTCCCCGCCTCCACCTGCACCACCTGACTCCCGCTCCTGTTCCCCATTTCCCCTCGCCACACCCAGTGTATATCCCAGCCTTTTCCCACTCATTCCCTCTCAGATTGTCTCAGAAGTTGTCTGGATGCTCCAGCATTTATTCTGCCGGCTGCTGACCTCCTCCTGTCCAGGTTTTGCTGATTTTTGGGCTTCCTATTGGATTTTTTTGCCAGTCTTCCTGCCTCCTGGTTATAACTGTAATCCTGGACTTCGGTTCCTGACTCCCCCCTTTGAATTCAGAACTGGTCTCTCTGTTACTGACCTCAGCCTGCCTCCAACTCCAGTAAATAGCCTTCCCCCTCCATTTGAACGCTTGCCAGTTCTGTATTTATTTGTGCTCCAAGTAAAAACTGTCTAAACCACACCTGTCCTGCTTTTGGGTTCTAATCCCAGGGGTGTATCATGTATCACCAAATTTTGGGCCTTGTGCACAGCAGTGTATGTGGGGCCCCCTATTAGTTTTGAGCAAGTTTTGTCTGCTCATGCGAGAACAAAAGACATGAAATGCAGTATAGAGCTTTAGCACTCTCACTATAAATGAGCCAATCTCTTCTTATTTTTTCACCTCCATTGGCTGACTTTGCATGTTGAAGATAATGTGAATGTTTTGCCTTCCTTATCTTTCAGGTTCATTTTGGATAAGTCTAGACTTTCTGCAGCTGTACTTGCTAGTTTGGAAACAACTGAATCTCTTTGCACATTAGACAGGTTCTCTGGCTATGATTGTGGACGGTTTGCCAAATAATCCTCAAATGTCTTTCTGATATGACCTCTTCCTCCTCTGTATTTTCCTCATCAGGGTAACCTTCACTGCTGTCTTCACTTCCATTTTTCTCAGTATAATCACTGTCTCTCCTTTTCACTCTCTGTTAAACAGACTCATCTACAAACAAACACATAAATATTACTATCCACCACTGTATTATACTATATAATATCTAACCTACACAACAGTAAAATATGCTATTTTATTTAAAAAGCTTCCTTGCAGTTGCCTGCACCATTATGGTCTGATTTGGGTACAATCTAGTCTCTTATTTTTTCTATCCAACCCTATTTCTCTTAGAATGGCCATCATTTATTCCAGTCTACACTGTCAAATGTTTTTTTTTTAATAACCTTTGAAGCATATGTTCAACTCCTCTATACATCTTTCCTGAATCCAAGCTAAGTTCTGTCTTTCTCTCCAGCCTATTATTCAGCATCCTTAACAACACTAGATTATCATGTAGTGTCCACTTTATTTTATTAATTATTGCAAATGTTATTTCAATTAAATCTACTCAACCAATGCTTGCTGTGAACACCTATTGGCCCCCTACTTTGGTGATCTCACCTTGTCTCATTTCTTCAGTAGGGTCAGAATAGGAAGAGGTACCTGTTTCTCCATCTATGTAACTGACAGTGTGTGTTACACAGGTGAGCTGCTGTGCTGAACGAACCAAAACCTATACACTTTATAAAAAGACAATATTAATTTGCTGCATGTAACAAGTTGTCTGCTTCATTTTCAGGTGCAAGCAACTATTTAGCTACTGTTTATGTTAAACATTAGCATGTTCATGCTTAATGTTAGCATTAGCTATGTTATGCTGAGTAACCTGTTATGTTTATGATAAACATTCAGTACATATTTGATTACTTGTTGGTACATTTAGCTTACACACACACACACACACACACTAAAGAGGACTACAGGCATAAACAGATCTTCCCATATAATATGCAGTCTTGTGTTTCTACAGCTGTCACTTTATACTTTATCTAATATCTAAATAAGACACCAAATTTGAATTTTATATTCCACGCTTTAGATGGGCCCCACTCCATTGAGGACCCTGGGGACTTTGTTCCACCATTACCCACAGTTCGACGTCCCTGTCTAATCCTGAGTTATTGTAGTATCTAATTACGAATTTCCCCATGGAGATCAATAACGTGTTATCTTATCACTTATCTTAATTAGATCTTATTTGTCATAATTTATAAACCAAATTTAACTACTGAACTTCTCTGCAACAATCAGTCATTGAAAAAAAATCAGACTACAAAGTAAAGAGCGACTATTTTCTGCTGGAAACATTCATTTTGCTCACATTTACAGTAAGAAGCAAATATTTTGACAATGTAATTAAAGAAGCATTATTTCTGTCATTATTTCTGACATATTCAGGCTATTGTTTTTTTTAAGTATGTGGAAAATTAATGGCACCAAAAGCATTTACAGAAAACACAGCCTGACATTTAGAACTACAAAAGACTACAATTAAAAAAAAAAAAGAAAGAAAAAGAAAAGAAATAACAACCTAAAAACGAATGGAAATGAATAATTTAAGACTTGGAAAACTGTTTACAAAGAAGAAATCCGGTGCAGTCAGTTATGATGCATATGAGCAGAAACCTAACACTGTTTCACCACTAAATCACAAAGAGCTGCAGCACGGCTTTAAAAAAGCAGCCAGGATCCTCTTTGACAGTTCTGCAGCAATTACTTAAAAATAGAGCTAAAACCAGTTTAAAAAAAAAAAAAAAAAGAAATGCACTCTCCATAATGTTTTTCACTTAGCAGGCTGGAAGTGAGCGGTGACGTCTGGACGCTGTGGGTGAGTCATATCTTCGGCTCTGATGGAGGGAAAAAACACCCAGATGGGTTAACGAAGAGATGGGGAGTCAGATACAGACAATTGGAGAAAGGAAGCTAAACACAAACACGCAGGCAGGAAGTTGCAGGCGAGCGGTGAAAACTTTCTGAGAACAGTGCTGACGCAGTTTCTCTCAGGCTATCAACTTTTAAAATCGATATCTCAGAAAACAACTTTTTTAAAAATCCTATGTTTAATTTCGAAACCAAACTGAGGAAAAGTACTTCGTCAGTGGTGGCCTAAAGGTTAGAGATGCAGGCTTGTGACTGAAGGGTCGCCGGTTCAATCCCTGAATTGGCAGGAGAAATCAGGGTTGAAGAGGTGAATGAGCAGTGTCTGCCCCTCTCTCATTATCACCACTGATGTGCCCTTGAGCAAGACACCTAACCCCCAAATGCTCCAGCTGCTCAGTGGCCAGAGAGATGTCTGTGGTTGTACTGGGCGGCTTCCAGGTGTGAATGTGTGAACAGGACGTTCTGGCAAAAGACCATTTGATGCTCAGCCCTGGATAAATAAAGGCTAAAATAAAAAACAATAATTAAAAAAAAAAAAGAACTTCCACGGCGCGAATGAAACTAATTAAGATTTCAGGAATGCCGCCTTTGAATGTTAACTAAGACAGGAGGGTAGTCCCAGAATTTCAACTACAAAGAGGAGCAAACGTGGGTCATCTGAATACATTTTCTATTTAGGCCATTAAAATGCTGCTAAAAGCTTTGCAAAGGTATCATGCATCTGGTGGGTCAGCACCAACAGAAACACTCTTGGGTGAATGGAAAAAATGAGAGCGCAGCAGTCCTGCAGGATACCAATAATGAGAAGAATTACATTATTTGTTGAGTTTTGAGCTCTATATCTGGTGGATAAGATCCTAAATAAACTTGAAGAATTTCCCCAAGCTGCTGCAAAACAACTATTGTTCACTAAATATTGAAGTCAGCAGATTTAAAAATATCCAGGAAGAAGTGTGATCCAACACGTGTAACCCCGTGTTGGATCAGTTAAGCAGCATGTTGTTTGCTGTGATGGATTATCTCAAGCATGTTTCAAGTTTGTGCAAGTTTATTGTAACAGTGTACTGGAATTAACTGCAACAAATGGCTAAACAATTCAAAAATGTACCACAGTAGTTTTTTTTTTTTTTTTNGTTTTTTTTTTTTTTTTAATGTTTGATAATAATGGACCATGTATGCGAGTAGTATTTATTGAGCTCAAACATGCAAAACTACAGTATGGTCCTTTAACTACATTTACCATCATTTATGGTCCTTTAACTTGCAGACTGTGATTTGTGTGTAGGAGAAGTTGAGAATGAGACGCACTTTATTTTGTACTGTACTTACTATGATGATCTAAGAGGACCAATATTTAATGAAATATTTGACCAAAATCCAGAAATATTTTGATGGAGTGACAATGAAAAACTGAAATGGCTATTTAATTTTAAAGTTTTTAAGTTGGCTAATTTTGTCTCCATAGCCTGGGGAAAAAAAGGCAAAAGTGCTTGTTTCTTTAATGTGTCTAACATCTTGCATGATGTACTGATATGGATTTGATTTCAGAATATATAGGAAGTTTTTATTTGCTCATTTGTTTTGTTTGACGAGGTTTAGTAGCATTGTAACTGTGGAACCTATACCATACTGGATCCAGTATGTATGGGAAATTGGTATTGTAAGCCCATGTGGGCTGGGCATACTGTATATGCATGACACAATAATAAAAAATTCATTCATTCATTCATTACTAAAGGTGCTTTCTGGGGGTGAATTTTGTTGATATGTCTTACATCCTTGTTATTGACATTAGATGTTGTCTCCCTGTGGCAGATCATTTTATGGTTATTGCTTTCTTCTATGTTCTGCTGGTGAGTCATTGCCTGATCTGTCTGTATATCTTTTGTTGTAGGTTGTCTTGGTTTTAGTTGTTTTCCACTATAGTACTGAGTTGATGATATATATTTTACAGCTCTTTGTATTGATGGCTTTTTATTGGATTTTAGGATGCCTTTTAAACATCTGGCCAGATGAAAATGAGCCTTGGGCTAATTCTGGCTCATTTACAGTTTCCTCTTTTGCTGTTGATCAATGAGCATTGTCCCTGAAAAATAAACCAATAAATAAAAATAACAAATAAATAAAATGTGGTACGATGGCTACAATGGAGACTGATAAAAGAAAATGATATAAAAAAAAAATCAATAGTAAACATCACATTTTGGTATCAGACCCTCAAAATCACAGGCTTTGTGAGTTCAGTCCAATCCAGTCACACATATCCAGGTGTAAGCACAATCCATTCAGCTGGGACACGTTCATGAGATAAAATCCACCCACTGCTCGCTTCCCCATTAAAAATCAACTTGTAGAGACTTGAAACACGTTTGAGATACATAATCCATCACAGCGAACAACGTCTATTAGGGGTTTTTTTGCCAAAGTATCATGAAACATATTTTTCTCGATGGGCCTGGAAGAGGATGTGTATGTATATTGACTCCACGTACAGTGAGGACGATGGTTCAAGTGGCCAAAGAATCTCCAAGCATCACAGCTGGAGAAACTGCAGATGTTAGTTGGGGGCCAGAAAGTCTCCAAAACTACGATCAGATGCCACCAGGCTGCTTCATGATAAGAATTTTTTTTCCCTTAAATTATTTAACTGTAATTAAAGCTTTTATTTTTGTTAATATTTTAAATGAAAGATCAAGAGGATAAATGATAGACTTTTTTTTTCTTTTCCACAGCCCATTTTTCTTTTATTTACCAAAGGTGCCATATTTGGAGGACTCTGCATGTCCATCCTCTTTTATATTGATTCAAACCTCCCACGTGTGATCAAGGTAGATTAGGAAAGCATCTTCCTGCCATTCTTGTTGTTTAAAGACACACACACCTTGCAGCATGGGTTCTGATCGTGGCTGCTCATGGTAGCCAAACTGTATCAAAAACACCAGCGATTCACACCTACAGGCAATTTGGAGTTTCTAACTGGACTTTGGGAGGAACTTGATCCAGAGGACAAGAGAGCAAGGGCAAAGAGAAAAACCTCCACACAATGTTGATGTAGCTGAGATTTGTGGCGGTCAAAGGACTAAAGTCGGACACTTGCGAGTCGACTGTGAAACAGCATTTCTTTTTTTCTTGACAAGCTTCCCTCCAATAAAACTGTACAGTCCTGTCAGATGCTCCAATTAATCTGCACTCAGAAGTTTATTTCCATGCAGACTTTTGAAAGGAAGACATAAAGCACCAATTAATTCTTTTGGATGGGCTGAGCGGATGTCCTAAGAGTTTAAATCCTGAAAAAAAAAAAAAACAATATATTTTCTGTTTTCATATTTGAACCATTATATCTCATTGTGCATCAGAAGAGCAGCAGATTTTGTAATTTATCTGTTTTTCTATCAGTCTGTGACTCCATTGCTGATGGGTTTGTCTTCATTTTCAACATGACTAAGCAGTTAAATTATGTCCATATAAACAACACGATCAGCTAGAAAAGAGCAAAGACAGTCTGATAATGGTTTCCTCTGTGACACGAGCTGATAACGCTCCGACCTGCTTGGTATCTTTCGTGCTCCCTCAATTTGATTTGGCAAGACTAATTCATGGTTTTTGGTAATCGCTTCACAGAACCACTGCTGTTTGACTTCATTTTAGGACAAATGGTGCAGATCTAGTTTCCGATGTTTCTTTGCCAGCTTGCCAGAAATATTTTGATTCACGAGATGTAACAACGGCCATCGCTACTGCTGTAATATTTCAGTTTCTGTGGTAGTTCCTGTTTTTTTATTTATTCAATCCATCCTTCTAACTGGATGGATAAACAGCATTTATTGCAGTGTCATTTTATAAAGGCAGCTGCTGGTACGATGAGCAGATGATGAGCAATCCGAACTCTCCAGCAGACTTCATGCTGAAAACACGATTGGTAATTAGAGTGATGAAGTAGTCGATCATGCTAAAGTTCCTGGCTGCAAAAAGAAAAACTCAATATAGTCTAACGATCTTGTTCAAAGATGGATGACAGTGTTTTTTTTAGTCTCAGGTTTTAATTCAATTGTCAGAGCACTTGATTAAATGACAACATTTTCTTATTTTTGCACTTTTGGTGGAATTAGGGCGCTTTTCACATGATGAACGACTAACAGTGCACTGACCTGAGTGTTCCATTATGGTGTATTGGGAGCTGAGCCACTACATCTCATCATGCATCAGAAGACCAGCAGATTTTGTAATTTATCTGTTTTTCTATCAGTCTGTGATTGCTGATGGATTTGACTCCCGACATCCCACCGCTCGGATTCTCCGTTTTGACGCTGTGCTCAAAAGTTCAACCAAATTTAACTTTGACCCTCCACTGCTGACCTTTCTGACACACAGCCAATGAGAAAGTAGCTGTGTGTGACATAGCAGAAGTGACGCAACAATGGAGGAGAAACTCAGTCTGTGATGAGCAATTTACAGAGTTGTACGTCGCGACTTTAAAATCGTATCGTAATCTGGAAAGGAAGGCGCTTGCTTGGTGAAATATCGGCAGTCGGACAGGGCTATCACATTTGTAAACAGGCACATAATATATGATTGTATTTTAAATATCAGGTTAGCTTTATCCAAATCTAAAGTTAGCTTAGCTGCTAAGGTAGGTTCACTAATGGCTAACCAACATCCTCTGGCACTTCTTGATGACGCATGTTGTATGTTAGCGCTCTGTTCCCTGCTCTGACCAAGGCGCAGGGTGTTGATAGTGTAGACAGCGAGGTGAGTGACGCGTGGATCCCTCTCTGCAGATCGAGATCTTTCCACAGATCGAGATCGATCTCCACAGCGCAAATACCGCTAATCATGTGAAAGCGCCCTTAAGAAGTTTCTTTTTGATTGGAAAATGTCACACTTAATAACACACTCTCCACAGATATGTATTGCAGCAAAAGTAAAGAGTTCACAACTGTTCTGGAGGAATCATCGAAACGTACCCTGCCATGTTCAGCCGGTTACAAACTGAAGGAGAAGAAATTCTTTCTAAATGAAAGATCTCGAATAGTGTTACATGATTTGATTTTTTTTTTTCCTTTTAGCTCCTCTCCTGTTTAGCTGAGCATCACTGAGCATCATCATCTCAAGCTACCTGGTGTTTATCTCAACCGTTTGAGCCACGGAGCAGAGGCCGCCCTCCTCCTGCAGGATCAGCAGCTCTCCCACCGCTGGCTGCCCATGGACCACAATGCACTGCTCCCCAGCCTCAGACAAGACCACCTCCACCAGTTCCTGCCCCACCCNGGACCACAATGCACTGCTCCCCAGCCTCAGACAAGACCACCTCCACCAGTTCCTGCCCCACCCCACCAGGAAGGGAGCTCTCAGACGTGAGGAGCAGTGAGGTGGAGCTTGGCGTAGTCAGGCTGTCCGCGTGGACGTAAACCACGGCATGTTCGACTTGACCTGAGGCTTCCTCTTCGCTTTCTCCTCCTCCCCTGTGTGCTGCTCTTTCATTCTCATCGTCTGGATCCCATCTTGCTTTCTGCTCAGCTTCCACCACTTCCTCCCTCACCACTCCAGGCTCCTCTCCTCCTCCTCCTCCTCCTCTCAGCTCCACCACCACCGCCTCCTTCTCTGCTGCCAGTCGAGGGAGGGAGCTCTTCCTGGGTCTGCCTCTGACTGGCCTCGGGTGACTGGATCCCAGAGTTACTGTCTCCTGTAAATCCTCTTTCCTGCTCCTCTTCCTTCTCCTCCCCCCCCCTCCCAGTCCTCCCTCATCATCCTCCTGTTCCATCTCCTCCTCTTCAGTCCCTCCATCGTTCCTGTGCTGAGCTTGGTGCCTCAGCAGGCTTTGTCTCAGAGTGTAGGAAGCGCCGCAGTGGCAGCTGAACGGTTTCTCTGTCAGGTGCGATGACTTCATGTGTCGTCTCAGTTTGGTGGCCAAAATGTAGCCTGAGGGAAATAAAAAAGAGGGAAGACAGACTAATTTGGAGCTAAATAAATGAATAAAAATCCGCCTTCCATAAGAACAGAGCTTTCTCGCTGTAGACACTTTAGGCCAGATTCACAAACAGTAGCGCATGATTTACCGTGTTGATATGTGTAAATATCGTCATGCAACCATGTTCCCTCATTCATAAATGTCTGTTACTGCCATCTTTTAGCGTTAACCTGGAAAGAGGCATTACTACAGTATTTCTTTACAGACAGTCCCCAGGTTACGAATGCCCGACTTACGAACGACCCGTACTTACGAACAGACCACCATAAAGCCTATTAAATTAAAAATTCGAGTTGCATACAATGATTCGTAATAATGAACGGCGCACTACTTTACGACGCACAAAACAAAACAAAAGAAGAGTGCCTCTTCCGACGTGCAAGACATCAAGGAGCGAGAGCAAGTGTTAACCTTTATTANTGGAAGTGTTTCTTTAATGTTTCTTATGCATAGAAAGGTAAAATATATACGCTAGATATGCACCTTAAGTAACTGTTCCGACTTACGAACAAATCGGACTTACGAACAGCCGTGGACATGGAACTCGTTCGTAACCTGGAGACTGCCTGTATTCACATGTCAGTGAAGCAATTCGTAAAAAAAAAAAACAGACACAAAAATTAAAATTAAAAATTAAAAAATTAAAATTAATTAAAAACACAAAAATTAAGATCTGTTTCATTCTGGTCTTAAATTTCATTCAAATTTCGATACATTTCAGTCAAAACAGTAGCCGGTTCCTATTGGTGGATTTTTTCAGGATTATAGCGCTGTAAAGTTTTGTTCATCCGCACAGAGATCCATGCCAGAGAGGTTCATGTGCAAGTATTTTGAGTGTTTTAAGCAGGAGCAGAGGAACTCTGCAGCGTTTAAGGGGAAAACCACGCTCTCAAACTGATAAATGATGCTCTCAAATTATGGCAGGAAAATAACGCCATTATGAATCAGGATAAATCATGGTTCGTAAATATGAAGCAGCTCTTAATGTGCTGATTTTCACTGCTTTTACCTGATACACACCTGAGAGCTCCCTTAATGTAACACTGGTGCTCCGATTAACATAAGAGAAGTTATATGAATGAGCTTCAATTATCACATTTAGTGGAATGCTGCATACTTAGCTTGATTTTTTTTTTTTTTGAATCTGGCCTATTAACTTGTCAAACACAAATTAGTAATGGCCAAATTCCACCTCGGCATGTCAGGGTGCGTATCGTGCATGCTGGATCACTGGCACAGCAAAACTGTTTCTAAACCATCATTTGGTCCATACAGGGCCCTCCACAAACACAGCACTCCCTTCCAGGTTGGATTTTTTTATTTGACTTGTAAATTTCAATAACATTCTAACCTTTTCCACAGATATGGCAACGATGTGGCCTTTCTCCGCTGTGTAGTCTCTCGTGGGCCCTCAGGGTGTGTGGGTCCCTCAGCGCTTTTCCACAGAAGCTACAGAGGAAAACCTCTCCGGTGTGGGAAAGCAGGTGTCGGCGTAGTTCTGGTTTCTGGGAGAAGCTCTGGTCGCACTGGGAGCAAACATACGGCTTCTCTCCGCTGTGAATCCTCAGATGACCCTGGAGATTCCCTGACAGACACACAGACAGACATTTAGGCAGAACTTCAGGACATCAGGCAATACATGTCAATGAGGGAGATCATGCATCGCAATGGGAATATTCAGTAATACGTGCAGTGATGCGTGAATATTAATTTTTCCTCACAAAGTGACACTGCCATTTTGATAAATGAAAACATCAATTGGAGACACTGAGAGCAGCTGGATGTCCTCGACAAAAGCAATGTCTTAATTGCCTCTCGTTGAAAATAATTAAGTCAAGTTAGCTCATTTGTGTGATTGGGCCGTGTTTTCTGTTTTTTATATTTTAAAAAATGCAGAAAATGAGCCTTTAACAGAACAGCATGGCCAGCTGAGAAGAATGATGTCTGTGGTGGTGATGGAGTAAATGTGTGTCTTGTTTTGGAGGTTTTCTGTTCCCTAATGGTCAAAAATCAATCAGTACTACACTCTGAGTTCTTTACTGTCATTAGGGCAAAAAACTGGAGTAAAGTGTATAAATGGATGGAATAATAGCATTTTGGATGCTTTTATCCAACACAAATTATTTTTAAAATAAAAAGCTTAATAAAAAAAACCGGCAATAGTGCAGGTTTGATTCTAATTTATACAACCTGCTTACATATTACATTACTGACAACCATTTCCCAATACACACTAGTGGAGGAGAACATTTTAGAGTTTTCTTTCCTACATTCCAGACTGTTACTGGTTTCAGCTCATTCCAGTACACTATTAAAATCAAACTGTAGAGACTTGAAATGCGCTTGAGATACATAATCCATCACAGTGAACAAACACTATGTTTATTAAATTTTTTTGCCAGTTACTTCATTTACCTGGACATCAATGTATGACTCCGCCAGGAAATATAGTCCCAGGAGAAGACGCCGAAATATAAGGTTGAATTTTAAGGTGGGTGTATCACTTGAACATATGATTTAGAAATATTAGGGGATTTGTAAAAATAACAGAAAAACTAAAATACATTCATATATTTGGGAAATTGGCTGTTAGTTATGTAACATGTATGCAGGTTGTATATAGTGGGCTTAAACATACAAACTCCACTGTATGGTCCTTTAAGTGAATTGATTTATAATTGCCAACATCCACATATGCCGATTTCTGATTATATGTTATATGACCTTTGAAATAAATTGATTTATCGCCTTAATAATAAAATTGTACGAAAGCCCTTGATACTGGCACCGTGATTGACAGTTGGGCGGGGCCAGTCGGACTCCGTAGAGAGTAGCAGGTGACTTCTGTCAGCAGATGCGTGTCACGGACTTTAGATGGACACTGAAACGGACATTAAATTCCTTTCTCTGTTTCTCCTTTTGTGTGTGCATGAATGCCATACATGTAAGTAGATAATTCTCATTGTCAGCACTCCATTTGTATTAATGATATTTGTAGTTGTCTGTATATTATTTCTGGTTGTATTATAGCTAACCGCTATATCATGTACTCATGATATTTAGCTCGTTTCACCTCTTTGCTTTCTGATGCCATTCTGTGCTAAATAATTGTTGTTTCGCATTTATTAGTGAACGTAATTCTGTTAATTCATTGTATAGAATAATTTAGGCAGTTACCTATACTTTATTGGTGTTGTGAAAATTTATGATTCTAATGGCTGTTTAAGATGCACATTTAGTAATATGTTGCTGAAACTCTCTTTAGTAAATTACTATGTTACATAGTGATTATAATCCTACTTTATTATCTCATAAGGATGATATACTGATCACTAATTGAGTTATTTTGTTATTGTTTCCAGACCACACATACACCCCCCCATATATTCCTCCAATCCATATGTATCAATATCCTGGATATACTATACTGCACAAACCCAGCTATCTGTAGTAAACTTCTCCTTGGACTCTCTAATCGGAGTCATACCTTGGTGTTTCCAACCCAGATAAGTGACCACAAGGTCTCAGGTCCATACAAATATATTGCCTTAATTATCTTAACACACATATATACTGAATGAGGAGAGTTTTACATGATGTTCACACAGGTTTCCATGATGGATTAATTCAACCATCATTCACTTTTAATGTGCACGGTCCTAACAGCGAGACGGCCGCGCTCGGCCTCCTGCCATGCCCTGACTTTTGGCGTCACCTCTTTGTCTGAAGGCTTTCCCACAGTGCTGACAGACGTGTGGTTTTTCTCCTGTGTGGAGCTTCATGTGGTTCCTCAGAGAGCCTGAGTTGGCCAGCAGCTTGGAGCACACAGCACATTCTACCTGAGAGAGAGGAAAACAACATCCCCCTTTACTTGAACGCTTACACTTGCAACTGCTGTGCGGGAAAAAACAAACCGGCATGCAATTTTAATGCTGCGTGAGAGATTTTAGAATATTTAGCTGAGCAGTTCAGGGACATTCAGAAAGCATGTTTTTCAGTCTAGGAGAAACATTCTGCCTCGGTCAAGGAGAAAACATGAGTTAAAATGTTTGATAAATTTAGCTGCTTACAGTCTTCATTCTTAAAAGGCAACCAACATGTGGTAATTAGATAATTAGAAGCCCGATAATTGGAAAAGCACTTCAATTTCAGTAAACCACCCATGTGCTGTGGGAGAAATTTATAATTTTTGCGTTTAATAAAGTTTCTGGTATGTTACTCAGTCTGTGATTAAGCATTTCAGAGGGTCAAAAGCTCCANTAATAAAGTTTCTGGTATGTTACTCAGTCTGTGATTAAGCATTTCAGAGGGTCAAAAGCTCCAAGTTTATGTGCTACGTAACTTGTATAAAGAGACTTTCCAGGCTGAGAGAAAGAAGTGGTCATTCTCCTATGTTATATATTTAATCTGCTTGATTTGCTTTGCAACTATAACTACAAGATTTTTACTCTCTATCTTGTAACTTTGGGTGTAGAACATGATAGTCAGGAAAACTTAAGATCCTTTGTTTGCACATGTAGCTAGAGACAAAAACAAGCTGTGATTCTGGCCATGAGGTAACTGCATGTTCGGTCATGTGATCACCTATGTAGAGCAGAATTGCTTCTTTCCTATTATAAAAGTGAGCATGATTTTGCTGTTACTTCAGAACCAACCTGATTGGTGCTGATTGGTGTTCTTCTGATGGCTACCATAGTTAAAAAATAGTTTTTGACTCATCACACCTCTCCCTTAGTTTCTCTCAATATGGAAATTCTTTGACATTTTAAATGAAGTAAGAATTTCCCTGACAGTACCTTTGAAGGTTGTGTGTGCGTCTCCCTGTTGCAGTGATTGAGACGGTGGACTCGCAGGGAGGGCCGGCGTGCAAACGCCTTGCCGCAAAGGTCGCAAATGTATGGTTTTTCTCCGGTGTGCAGCACCATGTGTTCCCTGAGGTCCCGCTTCAGGCCGTAGCTCTTCTCACAGTGGGGGCAGGAAAACGGACGCTCCCCGCGATGACTCAACTAGAAATGATACTTATTATTAATAAAGTGAGGACATGTTATTAGCACTGTTATTCACTCAGAAGGGGAAAATGCTGCTGTCCAAAAGGACTAAGGTCATGATTGTCAGAGGTGCAATCTGTAAAAAAAAACTTCCACCGCACAGGAAACAGTTTTGGTTTTCCACTGCCTCACATTATGGAACTGTGTCATTATTTAGCTTTTGTTTTCTTTTGCTGTGTTCCCTTTTAGTCATGCTGATTTAAACTCTAATGTAATTTTTGAGGCTGTAGTTGCATTATATTAGAAGATGTTTTGAATATTCTGTTCACCTCCATTTACATACATGAAAGGGAGAAAACATTAGAAACACCTCATCAGCACTAACTATGGTCTTCAAAATGACAACAGTGTGGAATCGACACTTCTCTGGCTTAGTCTCATCTAAAAAAAATGAAGATTCATTAAGATTGGATTCATTTTAAGAGCATTGTTTGCACAAGTGTAAAAACATATGATAAAGGTGTCATTGAATGTATGTTTTTCCTGCAGGAAAGCTCCTCCTTTGTAGGCTGTATCTTTACCTGCCCATGCAGCTGTTTGCTATATGTGTTATTTTCTCCCTTCACCTCCTCCAGCATCTGCCCGCAGGCTCTGTTCTTTCAATCCCTGAGAGGGATTTGTAGTGATCCCTGCACTATCGTCTGCTGCTCAACAAGATTCACGGGAAAAGATAAGATTCAGAGTCTTAATGCCAAGAATAAATGCCCACCCACTTTTTTGTTGTCTAAGCTATGAATAAATACTAGAAAGAAAGAAAGAAAGAAAGAAAGAAAGAAAGGCAAATATGCCTCCTCTCTATCATATTGCTGCATAAAGTAACTAAAACTATGCTTACTGCCTCAGAGAACTCTCTTACCTGAAAAATTCTTCAGCAAAAAAAAAAAAAANAAAAAAAAAAAAAAACAAACAAAAAACTAAGAGCAAAGGAAAGATTCATTACTCATGAGTTTATTCTCTACCTGATGGGCTTTGAAGTTTTCTGCGGAGCTGTAGTTTTTCCCACAGTGCTGACAGCTGAAGGGTTTCCTGTCTGTGTGAGTAAACTGGTGTTTCTTTAAGTGACACAGCTGGAAGAAGCTTTTACCACAGCTGGAACACTTGTGCCGCCTCTCCCTGCCAATCGCCTCCAGCGCCAAGGGCCGCCGGGCGAGAACCTCTGCGGCGACGCATCCTGTTGCATCGGTTTTATCGCCGTCACCTCCAAAGCCTGTATCCATGGAAACTATCTCTGCTGTAGAGGGCTCGGCACCTTCGGAGGGGCTCCTGCTCTCCCTGTCCGTCACTCCTGGTGGGTGGGGGCAGGAAGAGGGCAGTGGTGCCCCCTTCCGCTTAGTCCGGCTAGTCAGAGAGTGAACCTGCCGTGGTTTAGCAGCCAGGCGGGAGCTGCAGCGGGTGAGAGGAGGCGCAGACGGGCTGCTGGACTCCCTCTGTTTGTCTGTAGACTCACAGTCTGACTGACTGTCGCTGCCTGTAGTGTCTGTGTGTTTTCTGGGTGTTGCAGCAGTGCATGCAGCTGTAGTTTTGTCAGTTGCTGCACCTGTTTGATCTGCATGACCATCAGCGCTGCTGCTCTCAGACAGGATTTGATCTTTTCTCTTCTTTCTTCTGCATGGAGTTTGCAGACTCTTCGCGCATCCACGGCTGCTTCCATACTTTTTCTCCTCCTGTGGTCTCTCCTTCTTCTTCTTCGACTCTTCGTCCTCTTCTCGCCTGGTTGGCACGTTGGTAGCTGCGACCTCCGGGTCATTTTTGCGTTCCACCTTGCTATCTGTAAAATAAATAAATATAACATTTAAGAAAATGATCACTATTAAGTGCACCCAGGAAGTTACTGTTATGCAAATTAACACTTTATGAATCTAATTAGTAAATTCTCCAGTTTTCACAGATCGTTTTATTCACAAAGGCCTATAGGAAGTTCTAATATCTTTTCTGTACAACACAGTATTTATACATACAGATATTTTTTACACACACGCTACATTGAGAGGTGTTTCCAAAGGTATCCTGTAGAGGTACTGACCACTAGGGCATTAGACAGCAATATTTTAATTTATGTGGGGCCCCCATATTGTTTGTATCTTGTGTTAAATGAGCGCACATACAAGGATGCACATTTGAGCCGTTAAAAGTTTTGTTTGTGCAACTTTTTCTGACCTATAAAATATTCTTTAATAGCTAAAAAATGACAGCAGCACAAATGAAAAATGTAATTGGACAAACCAGCACAAACAATTGAGACTATTTTCCCTGTACATACAAGCGCAACATGACATTTCTGCGACCTGCAGAGGGCGCTAACAAACGGCACAAAAGATTTACAAAATGATTCATCTGCATTCTGGTATTACAATTTGTCTTGCCAATTTCATGAGTGATACATAAAATTGAAGTAAATGGCCTATTGCTTATTTTGAACTAAAAGTCAGTATTTTCTGATAAGGACCATTTATTTTCTGCATTTAAATGTTTTGAGACATTGGCCCAGGTTCATAAAAAATGGTGATAAGGAGTGTAGCATTGCCTTAATGTAAACTGTGATAATTGAAGCTCATTCATAAAACTTCTCCTACCATAATCAGCGCACTGCTGTCACATGAAGGTAGCATTACTGTGAGGTGTGACAGGTAAAAGTCAATGAAGATCAGCGTGTCAATGAGCTGCTGCATATTTATCAGCCACCATTTATACAGATTTATCTGGTTTTAAAGCCACAAATCGGCAAAGGAAACATACATTCTGCTTTAGAGATCCTCGTTNTTTATCTGGTTTTAAAGCCACAAATCGGCAAAGGAAACATACATTCTGCTTTAGAGATCCTCGTTTTGAAAGACTGACACGAAAATAACAGTTAAACGTGTCTTTAACCTCTGTAGGTGATTGCGCTGCGCAGAGGGGCGCCTTTGAGGAACTCAGAAGTGTGCAGCGCAGCAGGTAAGGTGATTGAACAGTGTGCCTGAACGTGTCAGATCAGATCAAAACTCAGCATTTAAAAACTGACTGATCAGCTGCGTGACTTTATCTATCAAACTTATTGATCACTAACACGAGGCAAATAAAGTTTTAAACGTCACCCAGATTTCATACCGCTGAAATTTACCACCAGACTGAAGCAGGTCTTAATTTCTGTGTGTGGGTTTGTTTTATGAATAGCTACTGTGACATGTAAATAAGGAAATATCACAGTAACGCCTCTTNTGTGGGTTTGTTTTATGAATAGCTACTGTGACATGTAAATAAGGAAATATCACAGTAACGCCTCTTTCAAGGCAAACGCTAAAATATGTCGCTAACAGGTGTTTATGAATGAGCAAACGTGGTTGCGCCATGATATTTGTGCATAGCGATGCGGTAAATCATGCACTACGGTTTATGAATCTGGGCCGTTCTTTCTTAGCCTGGAAATGTATCAGTTAACTCAAAAGATGATCATGTCTGCCACAAATGAAATAATTATATCAAAAAATTAGCATTATTATACTGAGAGACAGAGAGAGAGAGAGAGAGAGAGAGAGAGAGAGAGAGAGAGAGAGAGAGAGAGTTTATTAACTGAACATTGTATTGTTTGCCTATATTAGTTTTCTCCTGTTGAATCAAATAAACATTTACTACATCATAACCTAATTTCCCCACAGCAATCAAAAAAGTTTGATCTTATTATTATCTATGCTCTGGTATTCATTATTGTTTTGGAGATGTATTCATGATTTATAGACTTAATATGTTTCACATCAACACTCTACAAGAAGAGGAGTCTAATGTGATAACATGCGTGAACATGCATGTCAGCAAACTTCATAATAATTGAAGATATCCGCAAATTTCACGCTGATGCTGCTGGGTATTTTCTGCATGAAGATCCTCTGTAATAACCCATCCATCATATGAAGTAAACGCTCCATGAAGATGGAATAATAAAAAGTCAGCAGAGCTCAAGCACATTTATGATTTTTGGTAGTTTGCGTAATGAAATGATCTCAGTAATGATTCATCTGCTAATTAATTCATTTTCAGCTTTCATCCTTATTTTGAGTGTATTCCTGCTGACTAGACAGGTTTTCTTCACACAGGACTCAACTGAACGTCAGTGGGGTGTGTGTGTGTGNAGAGAGAGAGAGAGAGAGAGAGAGAGAGATTAAATGCAGTGGAAAAATCAGCTTTCTGTTATTTTCCTGATGAGTGAATTTGATCCTCTTTCATCGTCTTTACATACAGGCCAGCTTCATTTCGTCAGAACTGAAACAGCTCATTATAATGCAGAATGCTTAAATGAGGGTTTTTAAGGTCAATATTTTTGTGCCAAAATGTGACACAAAACAGACTCCAGAGCTAAATGTTCCTGTACTGCCACCTGATGGAAATCATAAATGAATATGAAATGAAGCAGCATAAACTGGAGTCTGATGAGATTTTTCAGATCCAAACAAACAGCCATGTTTGCTGCCACTTTACAGTAACTTGTTGTTATTAATGGAGTTATTAATGCTTGTAATCATTCACAGTTCAGCAATAATGAACCTAGTATGAAGCATAAATAGAAAAAAAAAAAGAGTACTGCATTGAATCCAAACTAAGAACTTGTGCACTAGTAGACCCATAGCTTAACTTTCCACCAAATATTAATGAAATCTGTTTTTAAGAGTTTTTTTTTGGGCATATTCTAATAAAAGAGACCAAAGGAATCAAGCCCATACCCTCCTTAATGTAGTTAAAAAAAAAAAAAAAAAANAAAAAAAAAAAAAAAAAAATTAAAATGGACATAAATAACATAGAGGATTATTGCACTATCTTCATATCGACATGTAACAATACTAACTAAATTATTCAAAATAATATAGTAAATACTCTGGAATGTTGTGAAAGAATTTGGTTATCTGTACTTGTTATCATTTATTTAGACATGAGATCTGTGAACAGCCACATCAAAAAAAAAATTAACAGATTTTGATTTTTTTTTCCCCAATTTCAGCTGTTAGCCCACAGTAAAACAGGGCAGCAGCATAAAGGTTAGAGAATGATCTCAGAATGACTTATAAAATAATCTTTAATATCTAAAAATTGACAGCAAAAATGACTGAGACTATTTTCCCAGAGTTTTGCATTATTTGGGGGGGGGGGNTCATCAGTTTGATTCTCAGACTGGCAGGTTGTCTGCATCATTAGCCTAGAGATCAGTCTGTGGCATACACACATTCCAGATGTGAATGTGTGTGAGTGTGTGAGCAGGACAAAAGTTATATTAATGCTCCATGAATCTACGCTGGTATAAACAAAGTTTAAAAATAAAGACAGAGCTCTTCGGTTGGTGAGCATCCTCTGCTTGTAGCGTTTGACTTCATGTCTTAGAAGGTTTCCTAGTCATTATCCAAACAGGCGTTTATTAATGACTTACTAAGATTTGCATATCTGGCGCTTGAAGCAAATTGTGGGTTTCCGTTTTAAGCTTATAAGCCCCTCAGTCAAGGTCTGATTACTGGCTGAACAGACAATCAAGTTACGTCGGCATTACATCAGCATTACGTCGCTAATGTGCACCGACAACACGGATCCTTCAGTTAAATATAGACTCCTACCCTGAAAACCCCACATTTCTTTTTACTTACACATTACAGTGTATAATTACTAAGTTGTGTAGCATTATCTCCAGAAAACTTCAGGCATGCAGAGCAGCTGTGTGTGGCGGTTCCTCGCATTCCAGGCAGCTAGAGTTGCTCCTTAAAGGACCATACTGGCGATCATGCATGTTTGAGCCCAATATGTACATGTATGTTAGTTACATTCTTAGCATATCATAAAACTGTATTTAATTTTCCTCAAATCCTCTAATCTTTCAAAATCTAATGTTCAGGTGATATACACACCTTAAAATTCAGTGTTTCACCTTCTAACAGTTATGCATGATTGTAGAAGACATTTTAATTTCTCGGTAAAAGCCGCCTTCTCCTGGGACTATATTCCTAGGCAGAGACATGCATTGTCTTCCGTGCAGCTCCATGTTGGACCAGTTAAGTAGAGTTACTTTGACAAACAACTTAATAGAGGTAGTGTTCACTGTGGTGCATTACTTATCACATTTTAGGTCTCTACAAGTTGATTTTAATAGCATACTGGAATGAACCAATGACAGTCTGGAAGGTAGGAAAAACAAATCAAAAATGTACCGCTAATGTAGCATATTTTGGGAAATGGTTGTCAGTAATGTAACATGTATGTGGATTGTATATATTAGGCTTGAATGTGCAAGATTGTCGGTATGATCCTTTAAGTCTTTCATTTCAACATTCATTTTGACACATTTGACTGCTGTTAGATAACAATAACCTGGATACCTGAGACATGCCAAAAAGACAAACGACGTGCCAAAAAATCCCCATAAAAATAAGTGCATTAATAATAGAAATAGTTAGAACTATTAGTTGTTGAATTTTGTGATTATTTATAGCTATTGAATTACGGATACATTTTTTGTAACTAAGTCTTGATCATGGGAGAAGCTTAAAGGACAAAACCATCAATTTTGCATGTTTGAGGCCAATATGTTCAACCCACAAACATGTTACATTACTCACAACTATTTCCCAAACTGTACTACTGGAGCGGTAAATTTTGAATTTTTTTCCTACCTTCCAGACTGCCATTGGTTTTAGTTCATTCCAGTATGCAATAAAAATCTACTTGTAGAGACTTGAAACGTGCTTCAGATATGTAATCCATCACAGTGAACAACATGTCTATTAAGTTTTGTTTGGTTTTTTTTGTCAAAATAACTTTATTTAACTGATCTCCAACACGGAGCTGCATGGAAGACGACGTACGTCTCCACCAGGAAATATAGTCCAGGGACAAGACGGCTTTTACCAAGAAATTAAAACAACCCTACCTTCAACAATCATGCATAAGTGTTAGAAGGTGAAATGTTAAATTTTAAGCTGGGGGATCACCTAAACATTTCATTTTGAAAGATTAGGGGATTTGAAAAAATGTCAAGAAAACTAAATTGCGGTTTAATGTTTTGGAAAATGTTTGTCAGTATGTTAACGTATTGATTTGACTTAAACCTGCAAAATCACCGGTATGGTCTTTAATCTTTTCTTAGTCTTGTCTTAGTGTGACTTAAGTCATCTTTTAGGTATATTTTGAAACCTTGCATCTGACTCTAGCAGTGTTCTGCTGTTACCTCTGTGTTGTTCAGTGGCGTTGTCCTGTGTGTCCACTTCCTGTTTTCCCTCAGTGCCTTCATACAGCAGCAGCTCTGTTCCCGGCTGAATGTCCCGACACACACGCAGACACACGTCTACACACTCACACACACACCTCTCTCCACATGCACACTGCACTGCCACATTTTGCTGGGCTCTGCATAGTGCCTGGCAGGCAAAGCTGAGGGAATACACAACACAAAGACGTATTACTGAATTAAAATGTTATTACATTTATCTATTCAGGATCCATAAGACCAGTTTAAATTACTTAAACTGCATGAAAAGTAGTCCGGCAGTTTCAGGGAGTTGATTATTAAACTTTTATTAAATCTATTTATATAATGTATACTTTTTCCCAGTATATAAAAGAAGCATACATTTCCACATCCTCCTGATTGGGGGAATTCCAGCTGATACCTGTGCTGAATTTATGATATGAATGTTGTAATACGTCACACTTCTGTTCACCATTTCTAGATTTGAGGATTTTGATCCTCTTTTTCTATTTTTCTTCTCTTTTCCATTTATATCCAATGTTTATGTTAAAGCTTCATGATATGACCTGCAAACATTTTATTACTGTAAAACTTTACAACCCAATTGGCTGAATGTTCCTGCTTCAGTAGGATAGCTATTAGCACAAACGTAGCGTTAGCATTTTTCTGTGTGTGAAACAAAGTCAGAAATCATAGAAACTCTGGGTAAAAAAAAAAAAAAAAAAANAAAAAAAAAAAAAAAAAATCCTCAAAATGTAAAATGGAGAGAAATCAAATATGAGATAAAGCTGTTTTTGGTAACAAAGATAATGCTGTACTCAGAAGTCTGAAAAACTTTAACTCTGACATGGAAAAGTGCAACAGAAATCTTTCAACTTGGAATTCCCAGTTGGAAATTTGTATAAGATCCCTTGCCCAATTTATCTGACATAAACGTGCCCGACGTCACAACAACATGGACGCACACACGACGAACGACAGCAGAGTTCCCTCTGCATATTTTGTACTTGATAAAAGTTTATTTTGCTTGATATGTAGCTTTTGCGTCATGAAAAGGTGTTGTTTTTTTAAAATCCTCTGTAGATGTTTATAACATTAACAGACTTGCCATGCAAAAATGAACTTCCATGTTTTTCCAAGCGGAAATACTGGAATGCATTAAGACATGAACTCGGGAGAGTCGTCTTGGAACTTTCAGAGTTCCGAGTACAAAGAACTGCAAAATCATGACCACTTTATATGAGTTGTTATCACTACTGCCCTATGGAGCCCGGGTCGTTCAAATGGGGTCGTTCTTACGTCCCCAGGGTTCTGTGTTTCCCAGCTCTATATAGCACAATAGAGCACATAATGGGTTAGGGTTAGGGCCAGGGTTATTCTGTTAACACACACTTAATGTGTGTTAACAGAATATTGATCTAGGGAACATAGGACCCTGGGAACATACATATGCTCCCATTCAAATTAAGTCATTCTAACGATTTAATTTATTCGTTCGAATAAATTAGTACATTCAAATAAATTAATTAGACTGGCAGTTCAGTGAACCGGAAGAAGAATTAAGTCCATCTCTGTTATTAGCTATAATACATTACATTTTTATGGCTGGGTCTTCATTTACTGTGTCAACACAAGCCAAGAATAGCACCGTTAACTTGTTCCATTCGGAGCATTGCAAGTAACTCTGAAGCTAATAAGATGACATTCTTCTTCCGGTTTACTAATTTGTTTGAATGAATTACTAACTTGTTTGAACAAATTAGTAGTTTGTTAATCGTTCAAACAAGTTTGTAACTTCTCTCACTTCTTCATCAAAAAAACCACCCACACACAACAACACATAAAGAAATGAATATGGTAAACACATCAAATCTGGAGGGTGAAAAATAAGAAGTGGTTAGAGGGGATTTCCACTGCAGTATCCAGCAGTGGGGAACATTATGACGTAAAATCTTAGCTGGTTTTTATTTGGCAATATGCCATGTACCAGATAAAGCAGCATATGTGTCAACTCTAGAGATACGGTACCTGATCCAGAGGGCTTTTTCCAGTACACATTCTGTAGCTGCTACTATGTCCATCATCTCCTACAAAACACAACAATACACACATTTTTATATTACAACTAGAGATGGTTATTAAAAAAACAAAACAATATTTTTTGCTAGCAAACAAAATGCTTCATTACTGAGGATGTGTAAAACAAATACTAAGTCAACAAGTCGCATGGATGGATGTAAAACCGCATTGTGAAAAGCTGAGTTTTTGTTTTTCATTTCAAAGCAGTATATAACTTTACCCAGACTTCCTCTAGGAAAATCAAAAACGTATCAGCAAAAATATCATAAAAGAACCAGCATCGGTGACATGCGTTTTAAAAACTCTGATATGTTCTTTTGTGTCATGATGCAAAACTCAATCATCAACGAGAAAAGCATCTCTGACATCTCAGATGAAAGACGCTGGCAAATACAAAGACAAAGATTCGTTGGTATGCTTGATATGTTACCTTTTCAGCCTCTATGCTGTTGCTCTGACCTTCTTTGGACTCAGGGTCAGAGGTCACTGTGAGTTCACACTCTCGGCTGTGACTTGCAGGATGACAGTTGGGGACAGTCTGTCTTAACGAGGTCCACGCTGTGTCTCCCTCCTTCCCCAGCAGGCATCCAGCCTGCAGGGAGTGGCCGACCCACCACAGCCCCACCCTGCCGTCACACATCTGTGATGGACCCACGGCAAAGCCTCGGGGAAGCACAGAGGAGAGAAGAGAGGCAAGAGGAGAAAGGCTTGCCATCCTCCTGTGCAGACAAAAAAATTACAGCAGAATTAAAAAGCAAAGATAATTTCCACTAGATTTTTGGAACATCGGTGTAGGTTTTGTTTCCATTCGGTCATAAGGTCATGAGTGAGGGTAGGCACTGATGTTTGGTAATTAGGCCTGTTTCATTTCATCCTGACAGTTCTGGATGGGGTTGTGATAAATTCTTTGTCACATTGTTACACAAGAAACTCAGCTTACCATTAGTTATCATTACTTTTTTTCTTCCAAAACAAACTAAACAGTGAAGAAGGGCTATAGACTTCAGAGACTTAAGGCCAGGGTGTAATAGAGGCCAATGGTAAAACAATGTAAGTTTTATATTCTATATTAGCTAATGACAAACAGTCTTATTGCAACTGAGAGGCATTTCATGCACACTTAACTGTTTTCAGAGCAGTATAATGTAAAATTGTTAATTCTGATGATTATTGATAAAGCAAAATTCTTAGAGCAGCATAGCATTGGGTTACCATGTGGCCATTCAGGAGCATCTTCTTCACGTTTATTGAAATACTCAACATGCCACATTGGCCCTCTGCTGTTGACTATGTGTGTACTGTTAAGAGCCACTTTTCTTATTCTTCTTTGAGTAGTTAACATCACCTCCACTTTAATAATATATTGATCAAGAAACAATACATAATCTTAACAAGGAAATCCCAGCAGTGGGTATGTAATCTTGAGTACAATGTACTCATGATCACATTTTAATAAATTCAGATGAAAATCAGTTCAGCTTTGATTTCTAACGCAGGGAAAATGCATTTCTGGCCAACAGCAATACTCACCACTAACACCAGTTTATGTAGCTTTCAGCGCTAAAAAAAAAACATATTAAATGTGCCACTCCTGGGAATCGTGTTGCAAGAGCTCAACAATAATTTAATTTAACCTTAACTAAAGTGCGATCTTCCAGAGGCAGATTTCAATGTATCTGCTTTTGTTGTTTTCCAGCTACGGTATATTAGCACTGGTTAGCTAACCGGCTAACATTAGCGAGTATCTGAGAATCAAACGATTCTATTAAACACTTTTAATAATGACAGTGACTGTGAAATAACTAAAGACCTGTTCGGTGTGTTTAGTGGTTTATTCATACTCATACCAGTTTATTTATTCCGTTATAAACTCTGGGAAAGCCATCGTTCTCCAGCGATATACCATCGGAAGTCCTGCTCGTCTACAGTCCGACGTGAAAAGCAACGTGTTGTTTATGGTTCCGCAACCGTTTGCAGAGCTAGGTACAGTAGATAAATCTAGTTCAGACAGATAAACTGTCTGAATCTCTGACTGATCAATTTTGTCTGTCATGGTCCACACACTCACACACATGCTATTATTGTATATACTTCACAACTATTACAAATGGAAAGTAGAAATTGAGACTTTTTTTTTAAGCAAGAATCTGCATTGTGGGAAGATCAGTTCCAGCCTTGTCTCAGAAACTGCAAAAATGATTTCAGAGAGGAGAAAAAGGCTGAATCACACTATTTGATTTCATAGTTGATGTTAGAATGTGCTGATTTATCTCGGATGGGGGTAAAAGAAAGCTCACTAGGAACAGTGGAAAGACTTTATTAACTTGATGATTCAGTCACTCAGACAAGACTGAACTGACAGAGGAAGTTCAAGGTGCATCATCAGTCTTCCAGCACATCTTCACCACAGTTTTTAAAATATTATTTCCTGAAATTTTAGCCCTATTCTTGAATTATGCTAGTTGAATATTGCTCGCCGTTTTAGCTATGTAATTATGTGTCTATATTCATCAAAAATATGTCTTTACTCAGTCATAAATGTGGATGTGGCTCATATTATGATAATATCTATCCAAATCTGAATGTAATTTGTATAGTTGCTTGGGGCACATTTGTGAGATAAAATTCACCCACAAATTGAAAATGATACCCCCTTTTTCCTCCCGCTACCTCTCATTAATAAAGTTATTTTGAATCAAGACATATGGAACTATGATCCAATCACAATGCAGGCAGAATCCCACATTTTAATGCAAGGCGTAAATGTGGCCTTTGTTGCTGGAAAACTACATCACCCCTGAAAATTACCTGTATTTAGTTCTGTTTGCAATAATCTGAAATCAATGTGCTCTTCTCACTTTAGAGCAGAGAAGTGATTGGACCAGGAGGTCCAGGGCAGAGAGGTGAACCGTGAGAGTGAGTAAAAGGACTCTATTCAATCATGGGGCAAAACATGCCATGTGCAACCCACCCTGTTGTGCAAATAGAAATTTTACAGTAATTTTATTATTCCATTGAGTCAGTGCTGTATCCTATTTACTTCTGCTGCTGCCCAGAAACACTGAGCTCACTGAGAGCGAGGCGGAAGGAGAAAGGCAGGTTTGTTGTCCTTACCTGGAATATTTGGGTGGTAACCTGCCTGGAATGATGGACGGCTGGCCTGATCTTTAGTGTTTGTAATTACATAAGCTTCACACTTACAACAGGGGAATGCTGTTAACTCTGTCAGGAGGAGGGAAAAAAAATCTCTGTCCAGCACAGAGTACCAACAAATGTGTTTTTATTTGGTGACTTTGGTATGTTTTCAGATGTGAGACACATACTGGTACATTCTGAAGAATTTCACATTCGCATTAAATAAGAAAAAAATTGGAAAAACATTGAGATGGGGAAAAATATATCTGTTTTTACATATTTGTGTTAGTCACTTTATCTAGTTATCATCTATTTTACATCTGCCCCATGCAAAGAACCAGCGTTTAATAGCTACAGCTGAAGCTGATGCAGCGTTGTTTTGTCTGCTGAGAGGTACAGTAGCCGTGGTGCTCATGGAATATAGAGTTTTTAAATTAATGCGACTGAATGAAATGGGGCTACAGATTTTAGTCTTTGGTTTATCATGCAGCAGGTGACAGTATGATTGAAGGAGGCGCAGCCTCCACACACAGCAACAATGACACAAAACAAGTGCATTAACAAAAAAAATCACATTGTAATGTTCACAATGATGATCTCTTACAAATATGAAATAACAGATTCATTTGACTGACACTGACTCCACAGACAGAATTAACACTGTGCACTGCACAGCCCTGTGGAAGATGATGACAATACAAAGACAACAAAATACTAACCACCAACATGAGAAATTGATTACAACCAATTTAATCTCATCCTCTGCAAAAATGAAATATGAAATATGGTGCTAGAATGCTGCATAGTCTCTCACTCTCAGAAGAGCACTGAAACTCCTACAGTATATAACAATGCAGGCGAAGCCTTTCCAGTGTGTCAAACAGAGACTCAGTGTGTGAAATTAATAAATAAAAGGTTGTGTATGCACACTGTATGTATCCATCCAATAATCATGGCTTTCAAATCTACAGATTTTTAATATAACTTACCGCTAATTTAAAGGGGACACATTACACCACTTTCCACATTCGTATTTTCATTTGGGGTTTATTATGAAACCTTTACAAGGCCTTGTGCAAAAAAAAAAACAAAAACAAAAAAAAAAAAAANAAAAAAAAAAAAAAACACATTGATCCACTTCTAAACTCCCTTGCTGCAGCACTACTGTGCACACAGAGTGAAAACTGGATGTTTTTTAATTACTTTAAGTCTCTTTAAGGCTCCATCCTGAAAAGCCTGCTCTGTTCTACTTGACCAGTTGCATCACGTCTCAGCTGGCAACACTGACAGACTAGATGGCTTCAGGCCAAACACCGGCACATTGGATGCATTTCTATAGATGTCGACCTCAAGTTTGCTCACATTTGTTCAACACAAACTCCTACTATATTAGACTATAAACGTGAGAAGAAAAAAAAAGACAATATGTCCCCTTTAAATGGTGTTGGACATGTAGCACGTGGATTTACATGACTTGTTCTAGAATTCACTTCACATATAAGTTATATTTAGAGTTGCAGCCAGTTTACTCTTGTATGTATTTCTATTTCTCTATTTTGCACTATACTCCTCATGAAATTGCAGTAATTTAATTTAATTCCAAAATTTGTTTCCAACCTACATTGGGTTGAATTGCTGCCCCGGCCTAGACACACCTTAAAAAAAAAAAAAAAAAAANTAAAAAAAAAAAAAAAAAAAGATAAGACTGTGGCTATAAGGAGTGTGAGGTGACATTAGTTTTTGGGGATTTTTTTCCTCAGCATAGACTTTGGTCCCATTTACACCTGCTCGTTTCATGTCACTTTTACATAGACTGTATCAGATGTATCCAAGGGGAAGGGAAGGGGAAGTGTGCTTGCCTGTCTAAGGGCTCGCTGTTGATCCACTCAGAACAGAGCAGCATCTCAAAGTCTGCGCTGATAATTTCAGAGTATGCTCGAAAATGTCAGGGGCATCTGGGACGATTCCTAGACCGGGTCAGGACGCGTCTCGTGGAGTTTCTGTCGCAGATCAAAAAAAATTTGTCTAGGACTGGAAAAATCGGTGCTAAAATTGTGCAGTTTGAATGAACAATAAAAGTTTCAAACACGAAATGACTGGGTGTAAATGGGGCTTCAGTTCCACTTGTCTCTGACACAGACGGCTTTGTCAATTGTTCTCAGAACTAACGTACCTATACGCGAGTACTGTTCATATTCTAAGATAAACAGCTATCTACTCCCGCGCTTACTAATAAACAACTTTTTATTTTAACAAAGATACTAAAATGATTATTTTATTTCTTTTTTTTTTTTTTGNTTTTTTTTTTTTTTGTTTTAGCATTAAATATTTGTAGCTGCAATGACTTTTGACAATGGCAGAATCACTTCAGCTTTACAGAAAGATCACTGAAAGAAAAATGCAAAAGTGGAACAAAGGGGTGGAACTTTCCATTTTGAGGACATTGGTTTTGATACTGTACAGAGATTATTGACTGCATATGGATTTGTGCAGACTGTGTGCAGAAACCAAGAGGAAAAATTAAAGGCAGAAAGGAACTTGGATGATCAACTTTAACTTGGATGATCAAGTTTAAAACCACCAGCATTTCCTTTAACTTTGTCAAAGGAGTGAACTCTTACTTTTTCCTCCCTGCCATGTTTTTTTTTTTTTTTTTTTTTGACACATAAATTATAAAAATCTATGGTATATGGGTACAGAAACATTACAACACAAATGATGAAAATGAACTCTCAGCAATAAAATTATTATATATAATTAAAATATCTAATCGGGGACAGAGAACTGAACAAACAAACAAAAAAAAAAAAATCACATTACCATGATGATGCACCCATCATTTGGACATTCCAACAATCTCACCCTTTAATTCATCTTCACTAAAAAGGAAAATGGATTTTAGTCTGTGGAAATGTTCTTTCACTTTTCGTTTCCTCGTGAAGCTTCTTGCTGGCCGCCGGACTCCTGCTGCTCCTCCTCCCTGTTCTTCATCTGGATCTCTCTACAGTGAGGAAAAGACACGAAAAGACTATTATGCTGTAGAATTTACATGTCAAATCACAACATACTGCACCGACTTAAAGCTTTTGTGCTGCATCTGATCATCAAGTGAGATTTTTCTTTATTTACTCCAATACTGTACTTAGGTACAAATTTGAAGTGGTATCTTGAGAGACTTTCTACTTTTCTGAGGTAATATTATATTTTTTTTACTCTACTATATGTCTTACTTTCCTTCCTTCTTTTGTTCATTTTTTTCGCTTTACTATTTTAATTTTTCTTTCCTAATTTTCTTTTTCCTCTCATTTTTTCAGAGAATTCCAACATCGCTTTCCGAAAGAAAGTTTCCACCTCACAACAAAACTCTTACTTACGGAACCCCTAAAGGGACATGGGAGGGGTAAAAAAATATATATATCAGTGGAAGGAAAAAACATGACGAGTCCTTTTGTGAGATAACTCAATACTTTTCCAAGATAACGCAAAACTTTTTACAAGATGATGCAAAAGTATTGCTTTATCTTACCAAAGTATTACATTATATCCAAGTGACCTACACCCAAGCACCAACTGAATCTCTTTATATTTTAGCCCAAGCTCAAAGTAAAACTCAACAAATCCCTCCATTGTTGTCTAGCAAAGGTGCATTAGAGTGACCTGGATATACTGTTGCACTTCCGCTCAGTGAAGGGTCAAGTTTTGCATTATCTCGCAAAACATTTGCGTTACCTTGCAATATTTTTGCGAGATCTCTCACAAAGCTTCATTTTTCTTTTAATTAGTTTTTAAGTTCCATCTGCCTCTTTTTTATGTTTTATACCTTAATTTCCAATTTGGTTTTTTTTTTGTTTGTTTGTTTTTTTTTTGCTCTCCAGTGAAAGCAACAAACTTACTTATGTTTTCTGCTATCAATGCATTTTTTTTACACTTTGGAGACTTTCTAATATGTTTGCATTTAATAAAGTTTCAACGCAGGACTTTTACTTGTAATGAGAGTGTATTCCCATAATGGTGTTACTACATTTACTAAAAGGATGAAGGATTTGAGTACTTCTCATGCCCACGGCGAGTACACTCACTGTCAATACATTCCACCTGGGGCTTCTCCCACTGTCCATCTGCTTTACAGCGAACCACCGGTAGGTGGCGCTGTATAAACCCTGGGTTGCACTGATATCGGATGATGGAGTGGACAGGGTACTGCTGCTTCTTGTTCCCGTACATGTAAGTATTCTCCACCTCAGGCGGAGCGCCACATGACACTGAACAGAAGACAAATACCCATGTATTCTTGTATTTAAATATTTTAAAGGACAATACCGGCGATCATGCATGTTTGAGCCCAATATGTACAACCCACATATATGTTATGTTACTGACAAACAACTTCCAAAACATAAAACCATATTTTAGTTTTCCTGTTATNATATATGTTATGTTACTGACAAACAACTTCCAAAACATAAAACCATATTTTAGTTTTCCTGTTATTTGTTTAAAATCCCCGAATCTTTCAAAATCAAATGTTCAGGTGATACACCTTAAAATTCAGTGTTTCACCTTCTTTTTTTTTTCTGTCTTTTTTTTCTCTTCAAGATAAAATTGCATATATATACAAAACGGTTCATGCCAATCTTGGCATATACCACAACTATAAATGCAGACAGATGAAAAAAAAAAAAAAAAAAAAAAAACAGTGTTTCACCTTCTAACTGTTATGCATGATTGTAGAAGGCACAGTTGTTTTAATTTGTCGGTAAAAGCTGTCTTCTCCTGGGACTATATTTCCTGGCGGACACATACACAGTCTTCTGTGCCGTTCCACATTGGATCCGTTAAGTAAAGTTACTTTAAAAAAGTCTAAGCGACATCTTGTTCGCTGTGATGGATTATGTATCTCAAGTGTGTTTCAAGTCTCTACAAATTGACTGTAATAACATACTGGAATGAGCTGAAGCTAACGACAGTCTGGAAGGTAGGAAAAAGAAATCTAAAATTTACACAGTACATTTTAGGAATGTAACGTGTGTGGATTGTACATATTGGGCTCAAACACGCACAATCGTCGGTATGTTCCTTTAAGTCATAAGCTTTACTCATTATCCGTCTGCAAAACTATCAGCAGACAGATGTTTAGGTATTCGCTGTACCTGGGCCTTTCTTGCAGGTAAATGGCAGGTGGTAGTTGCAGGGCACGTCGTTCCACTGGCCGCTCTCGTGCCAGATCATCACAACGCAGTCCTCTCCAGAGTTGAAGTAATTATCTGGCTGGTTTGGCCTCCAGTTCACATATTGCTGAGGAAGTGGAGGACAAATCACAGATCAACTAAACCACCAGGAGCTAAATGACAGCTTCATTTATAATTCAACATTCATAACAGCACTACAGTGTACTACATTATAATGTAAATATGCACCATGTGTATACACAGCAGTATATACTGTAGTATGAATGTGTATGTATGTTGCCCTTCACTGGTTGCCTGTCAGTTTTAGGATTGATTTTAAGATTGTACTATAGTATTACTTACTATAATATATACTTTACTGTGCTATGCTATTCCATAATGTACTATACTGTACAATACTATTCTGTACCGTGCTATACTGTACTATTAGATTCTATACTATATCACTCTAGTATGATTATATAACTTTTTACTATATAATACTATACTATTCTATACCATACTATAATTATATATAACTGCACACTGTACTATATACACTATATGTATATATATATATATATATATATATATATATATATATATATATATACACTATGCTATGCTATGCTATATTATATAATATGACACTATACTATATGATATTATGGTACACTACAGAATACTCAGTGCTGTCATTATACAATACTTTACCACAGTATTCTATTCTGTTCTATTGTTATTCTACAGTTTATTACACGGTATTACATTATACTGAAATGGCCTCACTCACCAGTGGAGTGCCGTCTGTCCAGCGGAAGTCACTTTCTACTGTCTTGTCATTCAGTCCAATCCACTGATAATCCTGTGCAATCCACTGATAATCCTGTGATAATCCTGTGATAATCCTGTGCTTTGCTGTGGGAAGAAAGAGTGATGAGGTGACTTTAACTTTTATCCTTTTTCTATTACACACACACANACACACACACACACACACACACACACACACACACACGCACCACAGATTCACTCACAGTTCACAAAGTGCTGCTCCTCTGGGGTGATGATGCTGACCAGATGAGCATTCAAGTCTCTACAGCGTTGCTCCGCATCCAGCCACGTCTCTCTTTCAGAGAAGTGCAGGTAGCAGTTTCCCTGAAACTTAGTCCAACCCTCCTCACACTGCTGCTCATCTGCAGCCGCAACACCAAGGACGGAACAGTGTGAAAGAGCTCACTACATTCAGCATGCAACCACAGAACAAAGTACAACATCCTGGCATATAAACACACTTTAGAGAAAAGTTTCACAGCTGAGCTATGAGTTTCATTTCGCAGTGAAAGGTCATTCCTGATCCACAGCTACAGGTGGGTTGGATAACTGAAGCTCAGTATCTGCTTGATGAGAAGTCTTTGTCTTCTCATTCTTTCTGCTGTCTGTGGGTTATTATTGTTTGAGCAGCTGATACAGTGCTTTGTGTTTTTCACAACCCATGTAGTCTTTCAGTTTCACATACTAAGTACCTGCCATGTGAGGTCAACGAGGATCACAGCAACAAATGTCCCAATACAGTATGGAAAATTACACATAATTCTTCACCTAAATGACTTAATCATTAAAATAAATAATTAAAAAAAAAAAAAAATGGNTAAAAAAAAAAAAAAATGGTATTTTGCTTTTATCATCTCTCTGTGCATACTTTTAAGCAGGGAGAGATAACATGTAACCCATGTCCCTGGCTGGATTTGAACAGGTCCACCAGGACAGTCCATGACTTTTCTTTTTTATTTTTTATAAACAAATAGAAAAGTCCAGCAACACTAATTATTTTTACAAAGCCACAGCAATTAAGATGCTGTCTGCCGGTGTTGCTTCACATCTGTCTCGCTCTACTCGGTTGTTTTTGAGAGGCTGTTGTTAGTATTTATTAGCTGAAGCTGATCTCGTACCGATCTCACAGCGTTCCCCTCCATAGCTGGGCAGGCATAAGCATTTGTAAGAGTCTGCACTCTCCACACAGGTGGCTCCATTGGCACAAGGGTTGGAGTGGCACACATCTAACTCTGCAAAAAATGGGCGGGGGGTGACACTACTGTCTCAGCGGGGGNCGGGGAGGTGGAAGTGTGATAGCAGGAGCATCACACATCAGGGGTGATGGAGTTAGTGAAGAAAGCTGCTGCACCTTTTGATTCAGATTAAACTTACTGCGTCAATGCTGCTACACACTGAAATCTACAGAAGCCCTAAGGAGAGGTGAGGGGTAAGAAATATCAGTGGAAGGGAAAAACATAAGTTCTTTTTGTGATATAACCCAAGTGACTTAGACCCAAGCACCAAGTAAATGTCTTTATATTTTAGTCCAAGCTCAAAGCAGTTTGATTAGAATAGTATGAAATCAATGACAGGGCTTCATGAGTGTAAAAATGTGGTCTCTTTGAATAGGTATTCTTCGAATATACAGCTGGCTAATGAGTTGAATTTTTTTTTTTTTTTTTTTTTTTTTTTGAAGTTTAATTTTCAGGATGAAATTAAGGAAATGTGTGATCTCACTCGAGATACAAATGCTCTTAATATTGATGCATGCTCTATTGCAAGGCTTTTCAAACAAAGGTGAATACAAGTCCAAGTTACAAACTGTACTAAAAATTTGGAAACATGCCACGATTGTTCCTGTTGCAAAATGTAGAGAAATGTAGAGTTCTAAATGACTTTAGACCAGCAGATCTCATCTCTTTGGTGATGAAAATCTTTGACTGGTTAAACAGGAGATACTGAAGCAGGTGGAGCGTAAATTAGACCTACTTCAATTTGCCTCTAGAGCAGGCAGGGGTGTGGAGGATGCCATACTTTCCCTCCTTCATTCTATAGTATAACACTTGGAGACCACTAACACTCAAGCTCAGCTTTTATTTATTGACTTTTCACGTGCTTTTAACACCATCCAGCCATATCTGCTGGCAAAGAAACTTGCCACATTGTTTAATTTAAATCTTAATCTTGTTGATTGGATTGTGAAGTTTTTATCAAATAGGTCACAGTGTGTAAGAGTTGATAGTGTTTTATCTTCTAAATTGTCCTCCTCCACAGGTTCCCCTCAGAGGTGTATTCTTTCTCCTCTACTTTTTATTTTGTACACTTGTGATTGTTTTCGTGCACATGACAACAGGTATAGTTTGAAGTTTGCTGATGATTCAGTCATTGTGAGTCTTCTGAGGGATGATGAGGAGGCTCATGGAGCTGTGGTGAATGACTTTCTTCCTGGTGTAGGGATTGTTCTTTGATGTTAAATACATCAAGACCAAAGATATGACCATGTGCTGATTTAGTACTATGTGTATTGTAATGCAGAGATCCTAATTTTCTAATTTTCTAAACTTGTGCAGCTGGGGAGGAAATATACATTCTGTAAGTGCTTGAAAGTTCAGGCTAACCTTTTACCAAAAATGAATGTCTGTATTATCTTGATAAGGGCAATAAAATAACTGTAATATCTGCAGTAAGTTTATGTTTGAATCAGTGGCTAATTGCAGAAGATTATCAATATTCAAATTCCAGAAAGGCGACAGCACCCATATGATGCCAGACAGCACATATGTTGCTTATCATGCATGTGGCAGAGTGGAGGCGACGTGCTAGCACAGCAGACCAAAAACAACATAGGCTGAAGATGATTGTGATAAATAAACGTGATACAGGGGCCATAAAACTTCATGGCAAATCCAAAACATGTTTGACAAACACATTAATATTCAATCTGACACATGAAAACACAGACCCATAGCAAGAGGCAGGCAGAATGAAAAACACACAAATGTGATGCAAAACACATTAGGATGGAACAGGAGGGAAAGAAAAAATATTTTTGTTATAAACCGTAAATACAATCAAATCAGTTTGGTGTACATCTGAAATATTAACTCCAGGTAATAGTAACAGAATGCAGATCAATCGCATGAAACATGCAAACTGCTCAAAAACAAAACAAGTTTTAGTAAAGGTTTGTTAGAATGACACACTGTCACACAGTAATGAAGTCAGAGTCAATCAGAGAAGGAAATAAGAGTAATAATGCAAAAATATTAACGTCAGATCATTTTCAACTCACCATACTGGCATGCCTCTCCACTTAGTCCAGGGGGGCAGTGGCACAAAGCGACGCCATCCTCTACTGTACATGACCTGGCACCGCAGGGGTTCGGCTCACATAAGTTAGAACCACCTGGCAAAATGAACAGCATGCTGTAGCTCAAAACTTTGATGTCAAATTAAAAACTTTTACAAACTCCACTAAAATTTTAATTAAAGGACCATACCACCATTTTGCATGTTTGAGCCTAATACATTCAATTTTCATACATGCAAAGTTACTGACAACCATTTCCCAAAGGATAAAACCATATTTCAGCTTGCCTGATATTTTGCAAAATCTCTTAATCTTTCAAAATCAAATATTGAAGTGATACACCCACCTTAATAATTGATGTTTCACCTGTTAATAGTAACACAGCCTTATGAAGTCATGATCGTATAAATTTTTCAATAAATGCAGGGACTATATTCGCTGGTGGAGACATACATTCACTCCATGCTTTTTATTGCGCTTAAATGCTAAAATTACATAACTTCTAAAAAAAAACCTGAATACGTGTGTTGTTCGCAATGATGGATTACCTATCCCAAGAACGTTTCAAGTATCAACAAGTTGATTTTAATAGCGTACCAGAATGAACTCAAACTAATGGCCGTCTGGAAGGTAGGAAATTTTTTTTTTAACTCACCGTTCCAGTAGTATGCTTTGGGAAAAGATTGTCAGTAACCTTACTGTATGAAAATTGAATATATTAGGCTCAAAAATGCAAAATTGTGGTATGGTCCTTTAAAGTTCAGTGGATTTGGACAGTTGCTTCCAACATCAGTGGGTAGAGATGGACGAACCTGTGGGTCTGTTTGGGTTG
The DNA here is from genome assembly GCA_014773175.1 of Lucifuga dentata. NCBI lineage: Eukaryota > Metazoa > Chordata > Actinopteri > Ophidiiformes > Bythitidae > Lucifuga > Lucifuga dentata. The sequence goes on along the minus strand of VXCM01001559.1, from coordinate 183,588 downwards.
AGGAAATTAAATGTTGTTAAAAAATGACTTGTAAATTGTCAGAGTCTTCACAAAATCTGAGCAATTAAGCACTATGTAAAATATCACCTTTAAGGAATATTCTGACAAATATTGCCTGACAATTCCCCCCCTCCCCCCAACTCTATTTCCAGACTGTAGTATAGACAAAATTATTTGAGAATTATAGAAAGCTTTAACTGCAGCAGTTTGTTATTTTCCAAAATAATGTGCTTCCATCTCAACACATAATTTGTCAATAATGCTGGAGGGATTTTATCCCACTTTCATCAAAATCCTTTTTTGACTGTCCAAGAAAAAAAATTTGGTCCCATCCAACTTCATCTGAGGCCAAAGAGGTTCCATCTGAAGTGCTTTTGGGAAGAGTTTGGAAAGAGGTGAAATTCTGTGCGGGCTCAGGAAAGTCGGTTGGATGCTTAGCTACAAAATCATGAACAAGTACATAATCACTGCTGCACGTTAGCCTAGTTTGTCCAACTTGTACAAACTCGCAGACCCTTTGGGCACCTCTGGAACTTGTAACTTAGAATCATTGAGTTCAGATTAATTCAGCTGAAATGTCCTCAAGAATATTACAGTTCTTGTTCACTTCCTTGTATTCCAGGTTCATAACTTATCAAGCAACCCTTGTGCTATTCTACTGATAAAAAGAAAATTCAGTACTTTCCCATTAAATATATGCTGACATACCTTCCACTGAATAATTTTCTTCATTGATGCCTGGTGGCAGCAGAGATGTAGCTATGGTTGGAGGTGCAGACATTCCTACAAGGGCAGGTACAGGGCTGGGGGTAGCATAAACACTAAAGGTCTCAGGCAGTCCGGTCTCTGTCAGGGCCTCTTCTGGCCCTGCATTGCTCTCTGTTGGTTCCCACTCACTGGTTGGAGAGGGCAGCATCACCACTGGGAGATCTCCAGATGGATCTCCTGAAGAGAGGCTGCTGGCTGTGGAGGAGCTGACGTCTCCATTTCCAGAGAAGCCGCTGCCGCTGCTGCCTCCCTCTCCGCTGNGCTGTGGAGGAGCTGACGTCTCCATTTCCAGAGAAGCCGCTGCCGCTGCTGCCTCCCTCTCCGCTGTACTCCACCAACCCCCGCCCAAGCTCCGCAGAGACAGGTTTCTTTCTAGATAACTCTGTCATAAACTCTCCAGTCAGGAATGTAACACTGCTTTCTTCTCCACTGGCAGAGGATTTGGATCCAGACATTCCTGATCCAGACCCAAATGGGACACCTGAACTTCCAAACCCAGACAAGTGTCCTCCGCTTCCCTGCCCAGAGCTGTAGAGTAGAAAACCAGAGGCCTCCTGCTCTTGATCTCCAGAGGATGATGCTGTAAGGTCAGTGAATCCTGGCCTGATAAAGGTTACACCTGAGAAGAACCCTGAGGTACTTTCAGAGGCTGAGCTACTGACAACGCCTGATCCTGACATGTCTCCAGAACCGGAACTGCTAAAAACAAGCCGACCTCCCCCAAGTTCATGTTGTTTGGTGGTATGCGAGATGGATCCATCAGTAAGAACACCATCTATCAGTAAAATCTGAATGTCTCCACTGCCAGAAACATCTCCTGACTGCCCACTAGCACTTCCTGATGAGAATTCTGATGGGAAACCACTGGATCCAGAAAACTCCTGGCTAGTGATGAACCCAGATGGCATTCCAGAGGACTGTCCACTTTCCCAAGAACTGCTAGGCCTGGTACCAGATCCAGACATGTCCCCACTGCCGCTGACCTCTCCGGAGCCCACTGATGAGGGGAAGATGAGGATCCCTGTGCTTCCTTCTCCAGCCTCTTGAAGTCCTCCAGAAGTTGAACCTTCTCCAGAAAGAATGCCATCAGTGCCTGAGAAGATGACTCCAATGCCAGATCCTTCACCACTCAGACCTGAACCAGACCTGTCCCCACTGCTGAGATCTACTCCACTGGGCAGCTCAGCACTCACACTGCCAGAGAAGTCTCCAGAACTAGACAGATCTCCTGAGATAACCGGGTCTCCAGAACCAGACAAGTCTCCAGAGATAACCTGGTCGCCAGAACCAAAGGGGACTCCAGAGCCAGACACATCTCCAGAGTCTGGCAGATCTCCAGAGCTTGGCAGATCTCCAGAGCCTGGCAGATCTCCAGAATGATCCCCAGAGGCACTGGTCAATCCAGACCCTGAACTTAAATCTACTGAGCTTGAATCAAAGCCTGAAGATTCCACAGCGATGGGAGTTTTGATGGAGTGAACACCTGTTGAGGGAGGAATGAGGGACAGTGTAAATGAAATGGAAACTGGGAGGAACAACTAAAACCAGGAGTTTTTGTATAAAACATTTTAGAATATAGATTTATATAACAATATGACATTTCTTCTCAAGACAAAAATATATCTTACCAGGCCTCAACAAATCAGTAATTATTGTTAGGTTAACCAGAGCCTCTTCAATTTCCGTGATGTTCAGTCCAGTTTCATTTGCAATGAGTTCAACATCTGCTGCAGGAATTAATAAAGAAAATAGATGAATGAGTTTAATGAATGATGCTAAAAACTAGAAAGCACTGAGAAAGAAAATACTGCCACCAAGGTTGCAAATATCATTGAAGCATTTACCTTTCAAACAGTAGGCATCGAATCTGGCGTGAAGCTCGGGGTTTCCTGTCTGGTTGGGGTGCACGTAGACAGTGTGAACTCCTGACTTCCCTCCTCCACAGTGGGCTCGAGGGGCGTTGATGGGATAACGGACACTTCGATCCATGAGCCAGCCAGCACGGCATTTGTCGAAACCCAGCTTCCAGGCAGCATAGAGTTCTCCTGTGGAAGCCAGGATGGCGTTCTTCTCCTTACAGCTGGAAACAGCCTCATCGTAAGTCAAACCTTCGCTGGAGGCCACGTGGAAAACCTCACCTGAGGACAGATAGAGAGTTGTCAAGGACAAAGAAGGAAAAACCAAGCCTTTTCAGTAAGATTCAGCCTAAATTGTCCATAAATCTGCACTTTGTTACTCCACCAGAGTCTTGAGATGAGAATATCTCTTTTTGAAATAATAAAATGCAAGAGAAGTGGCTCATTTTTCAAATTCAAATGTTTTTGTCACCTTTGAGTCCATCATTGTAGCAGTACACATCATATTGTTCCTCCGCTGGCCTCATACCGTAAGACCGAACTCCAGGTTCACGTCCCAGATCACCTGCACATTTTTCTCTGGGAGAAACAACGGGATACCTGGAGACGGACAAATATGATTGTTCGTTAAATATTTTATGTATTATTGACACATGAGAGGCACATATCAGATTTACCTGACAGTCTGGTCCAGTAACCAGCCTGCATCACACTGGTGATATCCAGCCTCATACGCTGCCTGCAGCTGCTCTGCGGTAGCGATGGAGGCTCCGATACTCTGGCAGGCCAGCTGGGCCTCAATGAAGGTGAACGCGTAGCGGCCAGATCCTGAGCGGTAATGAAACACCACACCTGCATACGGAAACAGGATAACTAAGCCTGGTATAGAGATTCTTCTCAAACACTTTCTATCCTACAGGTATGAAAAATATTCCATCTGGGGAAAATCACAGAAACACAGACTTCCCTGACTGGTTTTTTGTTGGTTGTCAGTCAGAGGCTCTCAGATTTAAGCTAATATCTCTGTCCATGAGTCCTGTTTCTGTGACACAGATGTGTCAAAGCTCAAAGGCTAATCCAATCCAACTAATGATGCTAGATGGCTGATGATAGATGATATTACAGTGTAATTCTGCTTAGGGGACTGTGCCTGTTTCGCATGTGTGTTGTTGCAAAAATTGGCGATGTCCCACTTCTGAATTTTGGCAGATGTCAGTTTCAGTTTGTTCTTGCTTAGAAGCCCAAACTTGCTATTACACACTTTGAGGGACATTAATCTCAATGTTTCTTAAAGTCCCGTATCCTAGTCACACCAACAGTATCTCATGTATTGGTTTGGCGATGCATTGCAGTGAGGGAAGGAATCCATCACCTCAGGTTGCCATCAATGGTTGAGAATTGAGTTGCACATTCTGAATTGGTTTACAAATCTACTTTAAGAAGATATATTACCCAAATTTCCAGAGTGTGAAACCTTTGCAACATGCGAAAAACAGAGTTATCCACTTCCGCTTCCTTTGCTGCAGCACAGCTGTACTTTAATACCCCTTCCTGAAAAGCCAGTTTTGTCCTGATTGGCCGGCTGCACCAGGCAACAGCCCCAAACTCTGACAGATTCTGACCAAACACTCGTATGTGTTGGATGTGTTTAATCACGTATAGGCGGGGAAATTCATGTGTTAAATTTTGATGTGAAAATGTGACAGAAGTAAAGGACCAATCTGGATGCATTTCTATAGGTGTCAACCTCAACTTTTGATAATATTGAAAACAAACTCCTAATAAACATGAGGGGAAAATAACTAAAAGCATCATATGTCCTCTATAATGTACATCAGATAATGTTATCATCTATGTAAACGTCTTAGATGTAAAAACACTGATGCACAAAACAGGACTAAACATTCAGACTTTCCATCACTGACCAGTTGGTGGCAACTTGAATCTTTTGCTGGGCTCCCTGCCAACGTCAGGCCGGGCGGTGACCGGCTGTATCAGGGTTTCAGTGAGGACCTCAGTGAGGGTTTCGGTGATGTTTGGCGGCTGTGGCAGTGGGACCTCAGTGGGACTCTGTGTGTAGATGAAGTCCACCGCGGTGGGTCTCTGAGTCTCCACCTCTCCAAGCGCCTCACTCTCTGTGGTCGTCTTCACAAAGAACACCTCCGGCCTCTGTGTCACCGTGGTAACACTTGGCAGACCACTTCCTATATCTATACCTGAACCTTCATCATCGGGGAAGTCTGGAGGTGAGAGAGGACACGGCTTAGCAAGGAAACACTCAGATTTTATGATACCTATGGTTATCAAGGTACTACACATACCAAACAAATATAGCATATTTTATAGTATATTATAATACATGCTTATAGTGTCTTTTAAATGTGTCATAAAGCAAAATCATATTTTTTTTAGCATTGCATACAATATTTCCCATCTCTCCATGCTCTACCCACACCTGATAAGCTAACTCAGATAAGTTGCTACTGTTATTTGACATATTTTGGGTTTTAAAGGGGATTATACCCACACCAGATTACCTAAATCATGTGGCTAAACACATGCTATTTAGGTTAAAGTATCTGGTGTGGGTAGAGCAAATATAATCCATTTTTAAAACCAAAATATGTCAAATAACAGAAGCAATGCTGAAATGCTGTTGTCTTGTAAAACATCCTCTAAATATCTTTTTGGGATCAGGGTTCAAGTCCTTATTAGACTGAGGTCTACCTTACTTTTCCCTCAGAAAGTAAAGTGTCTGTCTCTTCTCTCATGTTACAGTGAGTGTTGATATTAAGACATTTGCTTCTAAAGTTGTTCCTACTTAAGTAATTTATTTAATATTATGTGAGATCAAAATGTTGGCATGTGTCAGCATTACAAATATCCAAATTTCCCAGGTACCTCATCCAGGTTTCTTGCAGCCTCATTTGTCAGGATAAAGTTATCAAAGATAATGTTAAGTGCATCTCACCCTCCTCAGATAAATCTGAGGGGTTGACGATTCACCAAAATAGCAAGGAAGAAAAATATTTTTGACTGCACAAAATTATTTCTTTACGACTCTTCTCTAATCTTTGTTTTTCTCTTGTGAAATACTGGATTCTTTTATTCTTTTCCCTCTTCAGCCCCTTGGTGATTATTCAAATGAAATAAGGGGCTGTATCTAGACTTGGTTTTGTTTAGAATGTCACAAAATGACTGGGAGCCCCTGGTGTACATGGCGGCTCACCTGTGTAGCAGAAGGCGTCATATCTGGACTCGGGAAGTGGGTATCCTGTCTGGTTGGCGTGGAGGTAAACAGTCCGCACCCCCAGCAGGCCCCCTCCACACTGCGGGCGACGGATGTTGATGGGGTAGCGGACGCTCCTGTCTCCCAACCAGCCGGCATTACAGACGTCCATACCAGCCTGCCAGGCCAGGTACAGGTGACCTGTGGTGGCCAGCTGAGCTCCCTGCTTGGAGCATGCTTGCACCGCCTCAGCAAAAGTGAACTTAGCTGCTGAAGAAGTATAGAAAACCTTGCCTGTATCAGAAAAAAAAAGTTCATAAGAATTAAAAAGTGCATAATTAAAGAAGGGGCTCAAAAATGTGAACACGCAGGAAAATTCTTGAGGTCATGTTAAGTACCTGTCATATTCTCAGCAAAACAGTAGACATCGTAAGTTTCATTCACATCTCTCACGCCGTACGTCCTGACTCCAGGCAGCTCATCTTTGTCACCATAACAGTTCACACGGGGATCATGGATTGGGTACCTTGGGTTAATTAAAAAGTACATCATGTATGTATTAAATAACATATATTTTGTCTTAAATATGCTTTCAAGTAGGGATTCATCTGAAATCTCCCATTTATGGTACATTCATGGGCACTTTTATGTAGTATTTCAGTCTGCTGAATAGCAACCTTTGAAATGCAAAAACTACCTTTTATTTGTTTGTTTGTTTGTTTGTTTGTTTGTTCTTTTGGATTTCACTTTTGACAGCATAGCTCCTCAATGTCATTGCTTGAACAATTTATGAATTTACAGATCTAAGAGAGTCCTTGAATGCACCAATATTTGCTTTGTAAACCCCACAGTCACTAAACAAATCATCAATAACACAATTCTGAGAAAGGGAAGAAAAACAATAAAAAAAAAAAAAAAACNAAAAAAAAAAAAAAAAACTATTGTGAGCCCAAAGAGAAACAAAGGAAGAAAAATGGAAAAAGAAAAGAGAGGCAACAACTTCCAACAGGGCAAAGCTGGAAAATCAGTATTTGAGGGTGAATCCGTTCTGTAAGTGTGGAAGTGTTTGTGTCACAGTGGATTTTGTACTCGTCTTCATGTTACCTGACTGTCTGGTCAGAGAGCCAGCCAGCGTCACACTGGTGGAATCCGTCATCATAGGCGGCTTGGAGCTGCTCATGTGACGCGATGACAGCGTTGTTCTGCGTGCATGCCGCCTTGGCCTTCTCAAAAGTTAAACTGTAGCGCCCCATGATGGCCCGGTAATGGAACACAATGCCTACAGAAATAAAGAAGAACATGATTAAAGGTGCATTCAGAAAGAATTTCACTGCTCCATACCAAATACAATGACTGGTACTTTACGTGAATATTTCCATTTTTAGGAGACTTTTGACTTTTCTTCTGGTAAACTCCAGAGGGAATTATTGTACTTTTCACTTCACCACATTTATCTGACTTTTATCTAACAAAATTTGGTTTTAATTATTTAGTAAAAATATTAAAATATTAAATAAAAAAAGAAATTCATAGAATGTAAATCCTTCCCTTCCTTCTATCCCTAATTTCCCTTTCCTTCTTGTATTCTTCCTTCATTCTGTACTTCCTTCTTTCCTTCTTTCTGCTTATTTTTCTTCTTTCCTTCATTCTGTCATTCCTGGCTTCCTTCTTTCCTTTATTTTCTTCCTTCTTTCCTTTAAAATTGTTTCCTTCTCTCCTTCATTCTTTCTCTTTTCTCCTCTTCTCCTCCCAAATGGAACTTCAATTTGCTATTTAAATTTACTGACTTAGACTACTTTTTACTCAGTTGAAAGGAAAATTACACAAAAAGGCTTCATTCATTTCTGCTTTACCAGCTCTCTTTTGAGTCAATCCAATAATTCAAGTAAATTCAAGTTTCTTCATCCACTGAGTTACACTGAAAGGGAACGTTTTGTTTTAGAAATGAGAGTCAAAAATTTTAAAAGTAAAACACTCAGACATAAATCTTCCTTCAAAGAACATCTTTGGGTACCTTTAAATACTAAGATTACAAAGGTTCAGGCTTCAGCTTTCATCGTGCTCTCCATGTAGACGAAATGCTTTCATACCTTGAACCTCCACATGGACAAAATCGCGGTTGTCCTCGATGCCGTGCTGAACTTCGCAGCGGTAGAATCCCGTGTCGGTGGATCTCAGCTCTCTTATCTTGATGCTGGCATCCGTGGGGGTCAAGGGGTAGCCCAGCAGATGAACCCTGTCCAGGTAGTTGTCACCTATATGCACCTCTCCTCCTAAGGCCACTAGGACGGTTGTCACCGTTTCCTTCGTGATGTGGCTCCATTTGATGCGATGGGACAGGGGGGCTATGGTGGGTGCTCCTGGGTCTGGGACAGTGTGGTCCTACATGGGAACAACAACATCTTTTACCTGCAGTTCTGTTCCTGCAGCTGAATTTCAAATCACAACTTTTACAGGGTGAAAGTACACAGTTAATAACTTCTAGTCCTGAAGAGCTGAAGCCTTCTGAGATGTGCACAGTTTTACTTTTTAATGAATCTAGCTTGACTTTGGCACCAAAAAGGTTGAGTCTAAGTCCATCACAAGACAGGATGACACCTTTTAGCTTTGAATATCTTGAATTTGTCACATTTGATGTATTTTTCAGTTTTATCTGTCATGTGCTAACATAACTTCTTGAAATAGCCTATATGTTAACAAAAGCCCCTTTCAGACATGAAATCTTTTAAAGTGGTGCGTTACCAATCTGTTCACATGGTGCTTTTGGCCATTAAAACATAGCTCACCTTTATGACAAAGTGCCATAAAGGTTCTGTTCAAATTTGCATGGACCTTGACAGATAGAGCCAAAATCTTGCTTGATATTTGCTATCTGCCAGGCAACACTGGATAACATACAGTACATGCTATACACAAAAATGTATAACATCACAGCATTATAATCTTGTGAGTGCCGTTTCTTTTCTTTTTTTTTTTTAAAGTAAATCGAATANCACAGCATTATAATCTTGTGAGTGCCGTTTCTTTTCTTTTTTTTTTTTAAAGTAAATCGAATAGAAATTATTTGTAATACAAGAAACTGAGGATCTAGATTTTTTTTAAAAGCTGTCATTAAATGTTAAAAACAAAATTAAAATGGGACATTTTCTATTTTAAGAGATATCCAGTTGTGCATCTCTTTCCAAAACACTTAAAGAAAAGATATTCAATCGTTTCTGCTTCAGAAAAACGAAAACAGCAAGGATCCATTTCAAACTTAAAATTTCCTGTCTTGTATGCGTGCCTTTGCTGGCATGTTTTGCAGTGAAGGAAATGCTAGTTAAATTTGCTAATGCTATTACGGAAAAGTGACTTGGGATCCTTTTCAAACATGAACGGAGGTGTTACATTTCCAGCAATTTAACAGAATGGGGTGGAGATCTGAAAGGGGCTAAAAAAAAAAACAAAAAAACATTGTGGCAGCAATGGTTCATAATAACACACACCTCAAAGTAACATGGAAGCTCCACTGTTCCTCCCAGTAGAGGGCGCTGTGGCTCCTCCAGAGGGATGCTCACACTCAGCACATCCTCAGGGTCTGTGAAAGAGAGAAACACAAAAAAAATATCTAAACACCATCTAACACCAGGAGCCACAACAAACAAACTGCCTGTTACAGTTCCTAATAGATTGTTTATGTTTAAGTATTAATAGAGATGGAATCAAATTGTAGTTATTTTAAGAAGCGGTGATGAAGATTAGAGGTGTAGTATGCATTCTTACCCAGAAAGGCGTGCTCTTCATAGACATAATCAATAGATGTTGAGGTGACATTCAGACACAGAGACAGTAACACAATCCACCTGATCATATTTTACCTGAAATTTAAAAAAAAAAAACAGAAATGAGCTAAATGCAAATAACAGCATGATTATGAATCAAAGTCTATATAATTGCCACACACACATGACTGTAAGGAGCATTAAGATACAATATCATCATAAGAAGATGCAATGTAAGATATTTTATTTTCTCAGATGTGCATCATGCCTAGTCGCATCACTTAATGTCATATAGTGTTACAGCTGACAGGGGGAATTATATAAATATCTCAATAACAATGCGATTAATAACAGAGGCTAAATCATTTATGTAATTTCAGCTTTTATATTGAATTTAGAAAAAAAAAAGCTAAACTGCAAAAAAAAAAAGCTTTTATGCAACAGATCAACATATTTTTGGCTATGAAAACCTGTAATTTGTAGGAGTTTGTGTTGGACATTGTTGAAGTATCAAAACTAAAGGTTGACTCCTACAGAAATGTATCCAGTAAGATAAATCCAAAAGGTTCTTTACTTCTGTAACATGTTGACATCAACATGTAACACGTGACTTTACCTGCCTCACACCTGGTTAGACACGCCTACTAAAGCATCGACTAATGAGCCGGTGTTTGACTCAGCTGACCAACCAGAACAGAGCAGTGTTTTGTGGGGTGGGGGTGGGGGTGGGGGATAAAGGGACATAAAGGGACAGTCCGTAAAATTTCCTGCGTTCATAATGGTGCTGCAGCAGAGGTGGATCTCTCTCTCTCTCTCTCTCTCTCTCTCTCTGTGCATGTGTTTCTTCTTCTTCTTTTTTCTTTCTTTTTTTTCTTTTTTTGCAAACTAAAGCATTGTGAAAGTTTTAAAACACAGTAGACCCTCAATAGAAATAAGAACATTAATGGGGTGGCACAGTGGCTTGGTGGTTAGCATGATGGTTAGCGGGTTAGCATGACCTTTTTGCACCACAGCAAGAAGGTCATGGGTTCAAATCTGACTAGGTTCTTTCTTTTTGGAGTTTGTATGTTGTCTGTGTGGGTTTTCTCCCACCTCCAAAGACATGCAGGTTAGCTGAATTGGAAACTCTAATTGACCGTAGGTGTGTGCCCTGTGATAGGCTGGAGATCTTCCCAGGTGTACCCTGCCTCTTGCCCAGTGACTGCTTGGATAGGTTCCAGCCCCCTATGACCCTGAATAGATACGCGGGTATGGATAATGGATAGATAACCATAATAATATGTTGAGTTGCAAGTCTTTTTCTGATTTTCTAAACTAACCAAATTTGCAACTCAAGTCTGTCTGAGTCACGTCTGCACATGTGCTGTTATAAAGAAAGCAACAGTCCCAAACTGAGCTGACTTTCATTTTCCAAATTAGTTTTTCCAATCTACGAAGCAACAACATTTCCAAGAGGAATAAAGCCGCCATACAGCCATGACACTCACATGCTCAGCCTGTGATTACTCATCAAAAACTGTCTTTTACTTCCTCACGGGCAAACAAGGAGCTGCAGTCATTTCAAAAGTAAATGTTTGCTGTTGTTATGTTTAGCAGCCTGAGTAAGAGTTCCTGCTCCTCCCTCCTTTACTGTGTAAAAGATGAGGCATATCCCAGTATTCATTGGGTGACAGGCGGGGTACACCTTGGACAGGTTGCCACTCTATCACAGGCTTAAAACACACATACACACACACAATCTCATCTACACCAATGGGAAACTTGGAGGTTCCAATTCTCCTAAGGTGTGTGTCTTTGGACCGTGGAAGGAAACCAGAGCACCCAGATGGACTTAAACCCAGGACCTTCTCGCTGTGAGATGATAGTGCAAACCACCGCGCCATCATGCCACACATCTAAATATTCAATGAAGCTTGAAGTGTCTTATTTAATCCGTAACACAATGACAAACACTCGGGATAACTTTAGTAGTGAGGATGAACACAAAGTCATTTCTGAGGCAATCTACGCCATGAGGTCTTCATCTGACTAGTGTGGACTAGAAAAAAAAAAAAATCATAGACGAAATGAAATAGTATGCAGTGTTGTGAAGCACAGAGTGTTCATTCACAGATAGCTTGGTAGCGACTGACTAAGCTCTCAGCAGGGCATCCGTCCAGGTATGGCTGCAACTCTGGCACTTAATACAGATTCAACAAGTTCATACAAACAGCAAACAGAACGTGCTTTCTGCAACCTGAACAAATTGCTCACTTATTGCTAGAGATGCAGCAGAGGGTGAATCCCCCCTTTTAAATTCAGGCATGAAGTTGCATAAACTCAAAATAGAGTTTATGTAACCTTTAAAGGAGAATAACAGCAATTTAGCATGTTTGAGCCCAATAAATGCAACCTGCGTACAAGTTATGTTACTAGCAAAAAAAAAAAAAAAAAAAAAAAAAATCCCAAAATATACTAAAGGAGCAGTAAATTTTAGAATTTTGCCTTCCTTCCAGACTGCCATTGGTTTCATTCCAGTATGCTATTAAAATCAACTTGTAGAGACTTAAAATGTGATAAGTAATGAATCACAGTGAACACTATGTCTATTAAGTTGTTTGTCAAAGTAACTCTACTTAACTAGTCCAACATGGAGCTGCACAGAAGACAATGTATGTCTCCGCCTGGGAATATAGTCCCAGGAGAAGATGGCTTTTACTGAGAAATTAAAACAACCGTGCCTTCTACAATCTGGCAAAAGTGTTAGCAGGCAAAACACTGAATTTTAAGGTGGATGTATCACCTGAACATTTGATTTTGAAAGATTAGGGGATTTTGCAAAATAACAGGAATACTAAAAAATACAGTTTTATGTTTTGGAAATTGGTTATCAGTAACCAATAAGCCCAGTAAAACTACCCGCATACAATATGTATGCGGGTAGTATTACTGGGCTTAAACTTGCGAAATAGCTGGTATGGTCCTTTAAGGCTGATCATCTTTATGACATAAAATAACAGAAGCAACAAAAACGAACATGTGCACCTATTGTGTGTGTGTGTGTATGTGTGTGTGAGTGTGTGCACGCGCACGTGCGTGTGTGTTTTTATTCTGGTTTTTAATGAGCATAAGTCGAAACTAGAGCCAACTGATCACACAGTCGTCCAGCATGTCTCATGTCTTCCACTCGCTGCCTGACTTGGTAAATGATACAAGACTATGACGCAACTCAAAAGTTGGAAGTGTTTGTGGAAGCATAAAAGAAAAATGAAGAAAGAGTCATCACTCCACCCAAATGTGTCTTGTGTCTGGTACTGGTTCAAAGACAAAAAAAAAAANAAAAAAAAAAAACAAAAAAAAAACAAACAAACTCCTACAATGAACATAACATTTTTCTGGATCTATCTCTGTAACTATTAAATATTTGTACATTAAAAAGCGTTTGCATGCTGGTGAATCTCAGCTACTGTATGTTCCTGACATATTTGTTACTGTACAGCAATTGATAGCATCATGGGATAAATATGACAGAGTGTTTAAAATTAAGATCATTGTATTTTTTTTTTTTTTTTTTTTGAGAAATTAACAAAAACATATAGGAAAAAAAAACTATATTCTCAAATGTTAAGGTATCATTTGAAAATTCTTGCATCTGCTCCTGTGTCCAAATCAGTGGTAAGATTTCATGGCTTCTTCCTTTGGCCATGCCCCATTTCCTACTAAGTTTCATTAAAATGGGTTCATAGCTTTTTGAGTAAACCTGCTAACAATCAAAATCAAACAAACAAATCAACGGATGCCAACAACCTCTTTAGCAGAAGTAAAAATAGAGGATGTACCCTGAATATTCGCCTTATAATGGTTATTTCTAGCCTAAAAGTCGCACAGGGCTGGTAGAGTTAACTTTTTGATGCCTCTAAAAAAAATCTTAAAAATAGTTTTCAGCTGGGGGGAGGGTCTCTCTCTGACTAAAATGTGGAGCTGTGATGAAGCAACAGATCATTAGGGTTGTGTGTGAGCCATGCTCGTGGTCAGCTCCACACTGCGCTCATTCAGCCGGTGTGGTAAGGCCAACTCCCAGAGAGCCCAGGGCCCATAAGACCAGATCTGTTCCCCCCCGCCCCCACGCCCGAAGCTCTGACGACACTTGGGCCTGTGTAAACAGCACAGTGAGGAGGCCCTTTCCATCACATCTCAACACTGCCCACATTCAGACGTGGAGGGAGGGGCCCCAGGCTGCAGCTCCAGCTGAACAGATAAAGAGCCCTCCATCTTTTTTTTTTTTTTTTTNTTTTTTTTTTTTTTTTCTAAATGAAGAACACCTCTCATTTGACCAATCAGGTTTAAATGATTGTAAATGATAATCCATAACTCACAGAAGCTATTTACTGGTCTAACAGAAAAATCACTTTAACTGACACGTTATGTAAGTTTGTGTGTGTCAAGTGAGTTGATGTAGTTTCATTTTACAGATTTACTGACTTTCTAATACTTCAGCCAACACCAGTTGTTCTTAAATGTGTTTTATACCTGAATATAAACATTCTGCAAGTTCATTTTTTATATTTCCACACATTAAGGTATTCATCTCCTGTGGGATGATGAAAAGTTTATCACAATGACGTGGAGCATATATTTAGTTTCTGTGTTATTTGTCTACTCTCGTGTAAAATTTATGCCACAATTGGTATTATTTTGTAGTTTGTAGTTTTATTATTTTGTAGTTTTTTCCTCTAATTGCCTTTATTATTTTATTTTGTGAAGCTATTCAGATATAACTCAGGACTGTCCAAAATTAATAAACATGTTTTTTTCATTTGCAGATGAAACTCCAAAATCACAGAAAATTAGTCCTTCCATACTTCTTCATGAAATATGACTAACCCGAGTCCCTTCATTTCCATTTGTTCTCTTTTTACAAATGATTTTTCTTCATCAGAAAAAAATAATCAGGAAGATGAAAGATGGCTACTGAATTAACAGGTGTGTATCGTGAAGGTAAAATCAGCTTTTCAGCCTGACATAAATCTGGAAACATGTATACAGTTTAGAGTTTAGTGAAAATGATCAGAGAAATGATGACTAGTATGTGCAGCATAAATGTTTGTGAAAATTAGTTTCGTCATGAAATATGACTAAATAGTCCCAGACAGTAAAACAAGGTATATTGCTCACCTGTTGCAGGAAAAAGCTCCAAACCTGTTGAACGCTGAAGTCAAACTCTTCCTCAGTTGTGTTTCTTTTTTTTTCTTTTTTTGTGAGTGGAGCTCCAAAGTGTCAAGATGTGAGTTTTAAAGTCCCTGTGAGCAGCAGAGGCCAAAGGCTTAGGATGCTCCACTGTGTGCAGAGGAAAGAGAGAGTGGGACCAAAGTCACAGCTCAGAGGGAACACCTCTGTCAAGACACACACAGTGAAGCAAAATCGCTTCCGCCCTGAGGATTTCAAAATAAAAGCAAACTGAAGCTTGTCACATTTCTCAGAGGCGTACCTCTGGAGGCAAAGAGGATCTCAGCAAGTGGCCACTTCAAAAATACATTTTAAGCTAAGTGACATTATGCTGCATATATGTGATGCCACTCAAAGTCTCTATGGGGATCATATAGGTTTAAGGCCTTGAGCCGAAACATCATTTTTTCAAAACAAAGCTGTTCTTTATAGGACATGTTGCAGGAGTTTGTCCCTCAGGCAGCTTCACTCCACCATGCACTTTGCTAACAGGTGAAGCTGTTCCAGAACCTGAGTAAACTGGCACCTGTTGATAGTCCATCATAGGATACATATGATTGCATTTTTACCTCCACCAAGGAGGTATTTTATTTTGTCTGTCTGTCCAGCTGTTTGTTTTTAGCTGAATATCTCAAAAAGTATGGACATATTTGGCTGAAATTTTGGGGGGCAGATTGATATCAATCTCATATCAATGTCAAGAGGAAGAACTGATCAAATTTTGGAGGTGATCCGGATTGTATTGTGGATACAGGATGCAGAGTATGATCTGATAAAATCCTTCGCAGAGGATATCTTAGCTTTCCAGAAATCGGCTTAAATAAATAAATAAATAGCACCAAATGCCCTATCTCACAATGTTAAAGAAAAAAAAGTGAAAGAAAATCCAGTATCTGGATCCTGATCTGCCTCAAATTCTAATCATCTCTTTATTGACCCAAGTTTCACCTTTGTGCAAAATTTCATAGAAATCTGTTTGTTATTTTTACTTTTTTAAAAGTTCTTTTACAGATATCCTGCTGACAGACAAACACATGCTGATGCAAACAAATGGTGAACTCAGACCAAAGTGCAACAAATTAACACAGGTTTTTGCATCACTGTCCTACTGCTAATTAACTGCTAAACCATCTGAGAGCGCCATGCCTCGCCATTGAAACTTCAGCTTTCAGCCCAGAGTTAAAGAGTAGGAAAAAAAAAAAAAANGAAAAAAAAAAAAAAAGCCAAACTGGAGCAGAGACAAAGCTGCTCTTTCAGCCCGGTTCCTCTGTGCCCTCATAGAGCAGGAAATAGCAACACGTGCAATTACAGAATTTCAAACACCTAAAAAAAATGTTGCTTCTACATGGGCAAATGAACGCCACTTGACTTATAGTGGATGTGTTGATTGAGTTTAAGTGGAGATGATGACAGCTAATGCTATTTGTGTCATTTCACACAACTCAATCCCTTTCCCAGCCTTTTGTTTGCAGCTTTCATGAAATACAGATCGGTGGAGAGCTTATTGAACTGCAAAACACACTCTCCATGAACCTCCCTGATGAGAACCTGAAAGATGCTGGAGAGAATACTAAATGTGAGAAGTTGAGGGTTGAACTGCTATTTTTCATCCTCAGAGGATGTAAAGCTGAATACTGTAACAGAAGTATACCTGGGCTAAACTTCAAACAACAAACCCTGGCTGAATGTTCCTGCACGGCAAAATTGCATCATCATTTGTTTCATATTTCCTCCTGACTGTTTGCTTCCATGTTGAGAATATATGTCTAATATTTTTCAGACAGGGTGTATACCTAACTGTAGACTATGCTATTTATACTGGATGCAGAGTGGGAAAAAATGACTTAATTGTTTGACAAACTGAACAAATTTTCATTCAAAGTCTACCTCAGTATATGAAAAACCTGTAAAACAAGGCAAAAGTGTCTCATCAGACAAAGCTGCAATGATATAATATAAGCAAGGGTGAAATTGTAAGTAATTTAAGGGTACCGAGACAGAGCCGGGAAGTAACTAAATACATTTAATCAAATAGTGTACTTAAGCATCTTTGAGGCGCTTGACTTTCTGTGTTTCCCCTACTACGTTTCAGAGGGAAATGTTGTACTTTTTGCTCTACTGCACTGATATGACACCACACATATCTATCTATATACATGTATGTATGTATATATNATATATATATATATATATATATATATATATATATATATATATATACATACATATATATACATAGTATAGCAGATGTTAATAAGACTGTAGTATCTCCAAAATATCAATTTTTTTCCCTGGACCCTGAAAAACAGCCTTGTTGTAGCTTGCTGACACACACTTGATGACTTTTAGACATGATCTAAAGAGCTTGAGAGAATTTTCATACAATGGGGAAAAAAAAGAGTGGACTTTCCATCAGCTGATCAGACGGCAAAAAAATCTTGATGTTGAAAAAACATTCAGATTCTAATTATTAATGCATTAGCATATCAAAAGCACATCATCAGAGCAATCATTGAAAGAAACAATTCTTCATGCTGAGTACTTGTACTTTTGATTCTTGCATACATGCGACTCCTTTTACTTCGGTAAGTTAATAGAACACCTTTATGTCTATGGAGCGTTATTCTGTTATGATGTCACTACCCTCACTACTTTTACTAAGGATTTTAGTACTTATTAGTAGTCATATTTGTACTCTGAACAGTCACAGGTACTGCAGTTTGTAGCTGTAATCTGTAACTGGTCAAACTGAGCTGCAGTGGTGAGAGGTGACAGAGTTTCGGTTGAATTTTCGTGTTTTTTTTTGTAAACTCCTTTCCACAGTGAAAGCCACATTCTGAACATAACCTCTCTCTCTCTCTCTCTCTCTCTCTCTCTCTCTCTCTCTCTCTCTCTCCATTTCATCTCCACGTGTCTCCAAATATTAGCTTACTTAAAAATACATACATACTTTTGGGTCATGCATTTAGGAAACATACATTCATTAAATGACAGAATTTTCATTCATTCAGATTCAAGTAACATCACTCTGAAAATATAAATGGAAATTTCCCATTTTTATATGATCATAAAGGCATTCTGTTTCAGCAAAGCAAGCCTTCATATTCATGTTATGGTTGACATAAATAAAACTGCAGAGACCATTGTACTACAAAATGTTATATTTGTATTGTGGAGCTATGGCAGCTCTAAAGACATTTTTAAGTGTAGTCTGATTTTCCTAGTTTTATGGCATATGCTTTTTTTTTTAATATTTATTATATTTTTTATTCTGTTTGAATGTTGCTCTTTGTATCAGGAGGAAGCCAAGATACATTCCTTGTATGCAAATGGCTAATAAATGACTTTTGATTCTGATTCTGATATTGTAGTTGGGTCTTAGTTGCACTCAACCCTATTTTTATCAACTGATTTCTTTTTTTCCAAGCCATTTAAAAAAAAAAATTTGTCATAATGTGCAATATGCATCATCTGACAAGCATTAAATAAATCATGAACAAATGAATGAAAATCTGGTGAACAATGACAATGTTATAAGGCAATAATGTGTCAGGACAGTCAGCTTGTTTCGAAGTTTTTCTACCAGCTAGTGGACAAAAATGAATTATTACAGCTTTCTGTTCTGGGTTGATGCTCTAGTTGGTGTTAGGACAATAAAAATTAGCACCATTTTATCCTGGTTAAAGTTAAAGTCAAATTAAGCAATCTTTGAAGAAATTCTCCAAAATACAGTAAATGGATACACTGAAAAAACTGATGTTGACCGCTTTTAGATGTTACATTTAAAAATTTAGCTTTATTTCATTTAGCCTTATTTAATTTTGTTCTACTCAATATTTTTGAGTAGTTGAATTATATCTCTCAGTGCTTCAAACATTCTAATTTTATTTAATTAAAAGCAACTAGAAAAAAATGTCACAACTCTATTATTATCATTAATTCCAATTAATTAAAAATATTGAGCAGAAAAAAATAACATTTAAATCAATTAAATAAAGTTAAATTTTTATATGTAACATCTAAAAGGGGTCAACATCAGTTTTCCCATGCGTACACATGGACTAAAAATTAAGTAAATTCAAAATTAAGTAAATTCAAAGTAGCATTTTTTTTCAGTGTAGTCACCTATTCCTTAGTTATGTTAGCAAAGTTATTATGGTGAACATGTAAGCAAACTGTTTTCTATTTACATGGTAGATTCACAGTAACATGAATATTCATCTGAGTCATGTCTCTGTCCATCTGATGAATGTAAGTTCAACATTCATTTGAGCTCTGCTTTCTTCTCCCCAAACTCTTGAGAAAAACTGTCATGGTTTAGTTTTCTAAATACTCAAATTTTTTCATAAGCCACAAGTTTACTTTGTTAATTTAATTTTTTTCAGTTAATTTATGTAAGATATGTAGAGTAAAGTTTGCTCAAAATGGCTGGCTATGATTTTATATCAGGAGTTGGTGAGAACCAAAGAAATCAAAATTGTTTTCAGATTGTTCAACCCAAAAAATTAACTAGAAGATATTAAAATTGCATCAGTGCTGCAGAGTTTGTGATGCAAAGATAAAAATGTTGCAGTTTTAAGGGAAGATTTTTTATTACTGTGGTTGTATAAAGTTGAGTAGGTGACACATGGTTCACAATTTATATGCATATCCAATGAATAATGGACTTTTTCAAAAATAAATATATATTTCCTCAGATCAGGCTTTGCTGTTGTCACGTCAATGTCTGTTTTGTCTGGAATGCCAACTTTTTCAGAAAAAAAAAAAAGGTTTCTCAACATTTCAGAAAGCATGAAAGCAGCCTTGTTTCATTTATACTTTTCAGTTTTTCCAGTTGGTTTCGGAAAACTTTGTCATCCCAATTTCATTGAACTCTCGCACTCTTTCTCACTCTGCAGAAAGACTCCAGTAGTTACAGTAAAAGTTTTTTTTTCTTTTCTTTTTTGGCAGCATACATGAATGCACAAATTGTGTTTGTGCTTGAATATTTTTCAATGTTGAAAATGAAATAAAAGAGTATAGTTCATCTGTGAACTCGTTCAGGGTGTTTCTGACAGAACACTATTTCCTTATAACAGAGCACAGAACAGACTTTCTTCTTGCTGAGCAGAGCTGGAAAACACAGCTGATAAAAGGCGATGTCCACCAGCTACCAGAGCACTGCCATTCTGCATTTAGCTGACACCCAAAGGCATTAAGCACCACATTACTCGCATAACTGTATAGGTGGTGTGGCACGGTACACGTGCATTCACCCTCTGAAAGAAGTTTTGTACATGTTTTATATGGCTTTCTGACGCCATACAAACAGATCTGACCCTAACATATTCACATGTCGTGTTAAAGTACCATACCAGTCATTTTCCATGTTTGAGCCTAATATTCAATTTTTATGCACGTAACGTTACTGACAATCATTTCCCAAAGCATACTACTGGAATGGTGAATTAAAAAAAAAAAAAAAANAAAAAAAAAAAAACATTTCTACCTTTCCTGCCATTGGTTTCAGTTCATTCTGGTAAAACCAACTTGTTGATACTTGAAACATTCTTTGGATAGGTAATCCATCATCGCAAAAAAGACATCTATTCAGGTTTTTTTTTTTTTTTTTTTTTT